>CM030939.1:4733926-4775640 GCA_018136815.1 Isochrysis galbana | reverse complement strand
TCAACGGCAAGGACACGGGGCACAAGGTCAACAACCCGACGCACGCCGCCTTCCGATTCGCCTTCCGCGACGAAGGCAGGCGTGGACCAACTCTCTCTGCTCGCGGACACGGACAGCGACGGGAAGAGCAACGGGATGAGCTGGGGGACCCCTGCTGCGTGTGGAGCGTCGGTGTGGACGAGGGCGAGCTGCTCGGCTTCTCTACCGACGACATCTCGCTCGCGGGGACGAGTCGTCGAGGACCTCGAGGAGCATGCCTGTCTGCGCGCCGCCGCCGCTCGCGGTGGGTACGACCCCTCTCTCGGCCCCTTCCTCCTGTCGAGTCGAGCGGAGCCGGAGGGCTCTGAGCCACTCCGTCGCGAGCAGCACCGGCGGCTAGCGCGGCGCTTTGGCCCTCCTCCCCACCGGGAGTCGGGTGAATGAAATTCTGGACTGGGTCGGGCAACCCCATTTGGGTGTCTGGACGGGGAACGAACGGCGAACGAAGGGCTGTGGGGCGGCGAGGCGCTCCTAGCGGCCCTAGTGTGATGGGTTGTAAGAGATTGTTAGACCTACAAAGAACTCTTCCCTCAGGGAGGGAGCCTAGGCTGCTTGAGTGCAGCGACGCAGCGAACAACGACGGACAACGGAGCTGAGAACAACAGGATACACCGACTCACGAACACACCGGAATCATTCACCCAAACCAAGCAAATTATCAAGAACCGCGACCCCAAATCACCGATAACTCAAACACGTCGCGAGAGACGGAGAGAGAGAGCGAGAGAGAGAGAGACTCCGCAGCGACGGCCGGAGCGTGTCTCCGTTGTAACTTCCCACGTAGCGGAGAGTCCGAAGGGGAGCGTCCTGTCGCGCGACCACGGCGATCACTTTGGATACAGATCGCAACGAGATATCTTCACGACAGAGGAAATCTTGCCGTTGAGCGTGAACCTTCTAGACGCTTCTAACGAACAACCCTGAGTAGCAACCAAGGGGAAGAAACACCAAAGGGGCCAAGGCTTGCATGTAGCTTGCATCAAGGGGAAAGATTCCCTCACCTAGGAAGCGAACCTACACCGGTCTCCAAGGGGAGATAGCAAATTAAACCTCAAATCTCGAGCGGATAGAGCAACCGACTCGCTCGCCAAAACCTTGACCGAGAAGAAAGAAGCAAGGACCTACAAGCCAAGGGTAGCGGACCTAGGGAATGTGAGAGGAAATTTCCGAACGCCAACGCCAAACGCCGAACGCGGGGATTCAACGAAACCCTAACCAGGCCAAGCAGAACCTACGAAGAACAGGCCTGGACAACAACGAAAGTCAGCAGGTCCCAAGAAAGAACCGGAACCCAACAAGAAACAACAAGCCTTGCAAGAAGCTAAACAAGCCTTCACAAGGTAACTCGAGAGCCTGAGACAAGCGCGCAGCGAGTGACAGGCGACCTGGCTCCTTTAGGTAAAGATTACCCGAAAGGAGGAAACCTGGAATCTAGACCTGACAACAGGCTAGAAGGAACGAAACGAGAACTCGAATTCTAGATCGCTAGGGACGAACCCTACCAACCTAGATGTACCTGAGCTTCACCGTGTGGCCGCACGGCGAAGGACCTGGAAACAAGAGCCTGGAAATCGCATCATCTAGGATGAATGCGACACCCCCGACTAAGATCGAGACGTCTCCCGATGTCGAGCGGTGAACCTGGAAACAGAGACCTGGAAACTGGAACCTGAGCTGACCAGAGGTCAGAATCGGAACAAGAAGCAACGAACATAGCGAGCGAAACGTGGAGACAAGAACACCCTTTGGATCCAAAGCGAGCACGAAATCGGCGGCTTAACGCGGCGGCCTCTTTCGTACGCACTGCCCCACCCACTTCTCCCTTTTACAGGAGCTTTGCTCGGGTGTTGCGCCGGGTGTAGAGCGCAGGCAGCACGCGTTCAGCACCTCCATGATTCGCTCTGACAGAAATTTGAACTCGGAGCCCTAGCCGAGGCGTGGGGCTAGCCTAGAGGGACGGGTCCCTTACCCAAGACATGGGATCAACGAGAATGGAGCCTGGATCGAGTGCGCGAAGACGGCGCATCGAGAACGGGAGGAAGAGGAGTATTCCTGGCCGACGAAGAAGTTGCTTCCGGGGACTCAACATCTTCTGGACAAGTCTCTTCGACGGAGCGATCATAATCATCAAGCAAATCAGAACAACGACGGAGCAACTCGGAACAAGGCTCCCAGGTGGCTCCTCGAATAGAATAGCCACGCCACTTCACGAGGTACTCGATAGAATCGCCATGGCTACGACGATCGAGCAACTTCTCAACGATGTACTCGTCGTCAGCCAGCGGCTCTTCATCAACGAAAGTATGATACGGCCGGAGGTTCGAGATATGCACCTCCTCCTTGACTAACCGGTTCTCCAAATCACGGAGTCGGTACCTAGTGTCGGACAGAGCCTCTACAACGCGGTAGGGACCCGAGTAGATGAATTGCAACTTGTTGGCATGGCCTGGTAATCGCATGCAGACGCGATCCCCAGGTTCGAAACGAGCTGGTCTTTGAGACTTGATCGTAGCGTCACGGACCGACTCAGCCTGAGCGGCTAGGGTAGCCTCGAGAGCGCTGGACCAAGAGAGGCGGAGGCTCGCATTGAGCCTGGATGCGTACGAGCGAACGTCGGCGGACGCCGCCTCGAGAGCAGTTGGCGAAACAGACTTCGGATCAGAGAGTTGAGCGGGCAGACGCAGCTCACGCCCAAAGATCAAAGACGCTGGAGACCGGGAGGTAACACGACCGGAAGAAGCCCTCAACGAGAGGAGTAGGAACGGCAAATGGTCGACCCAATGGCTGCCACCCTCGTTCGAGGCGCGCATCAAACGGATGAGCGTTTGCTGAGCGCGTTCGACGAAGCCTACACCTTCATGTCGGTACGGCTCTGTACTCGACAAATCAGTCCCGGTGAGCTCCAGAATACGCGAAACAAGAACCGAACAAAGATTCGAACCGGCGTCGGTTCGAAGCTGCCTAGGGACTCCATAACGCGTCACAATCAAGCGGATGAACATGTCCAAGGCTACTTCCGACGAGGGATCCCCATTCGACGGCTCAGCCTCAATCCATCGAGTGAGCGAGTCGATGAAGACGACCAGCTTGTCGTAACCCGAGACTCCAGGCACGAAGTTGTGAGTGGGAGCTAGCGAGAGCACGTCGCAGTAGACCACATCAAAGGGGTAGGTACCCACAGAGAGACCGGAGGGCGACGCTAGAGCCCTAGGTAGCGGCTTGGCGAGGGTGCACTCGTGGCATTCTCGGACGTAGGACGCAACGTCGGAAGACATGCCAGGCCAGTATACCCGAGTACGAAGAAGACCAGACATACGAGAAACTCCGAGGTGACCGGAGCGATCGTGGTAGGCGAAAAGGTAGCGAGACCGCAAGGAGGGCGGAACATAGAGCACTAGCGAGTCCGGGTCGGTGGAGTCAAGGACGGTGCGATAGTAGACGAGCCCATCGTGAACGACGAAACGGCGAAACATCTTGGATTGCTGAGCGGGAACGGGAGCGACAGAACTGGAACACGAATCATCTTCGGCAATGGGGCCTGAGGCGGCGGCCGGCGGAGGCGACCCTTGGCCTGATGGCTCGTGATTGACCGTCTCTCTTGAGCCTAGGAGTGGCTCTACGAACGGATCTTCCGCCAGGGCCGCTCTCATCTCTTCGGAAGTCGGCGTACCCGGAGCCAAATAACTGGACTGGATGGCGGGCCCGGAATCGGAGGCTCGACGACGAGATCGGTCCAAAGCTTGAAGCCCTCGCGCCGTAACTACGGAGCGCGTGATGGCAGCCACCGGATGAGACCGTTCATGCTCGGCTAGAGACTCTGAGCCAGGCTCACGTACCGCTAACGACGCTGGGCCGGCGAGTGGTTCGTCTTCGTGTTCCGGCTCCAGGGATGCTAGCCGGGAGAGCCCGTCAGCATCCTGATGAACAGCTCCTGGTTTATGTTCGACATCGAACCGGTACTCAGCCAACTTGAGAGCCCACCGAGTCAGCCGAGAGGCTGGCCCACCGGCTACTTGATCCTTCATGGTATGCAGCCATCGCAGCGCGGAGTGGTCGACGACTAACTTGAACCGACGCCCCCAAAGGTAGGGTCGCCAATTTCGGATTGATTCCAGGGCAGCCAAGAGCTCAATCTCGGTCACCGTCCAATGGCGTTCGGCCGAGGTGAGACTGCGAGCGTAGTACCCAACGACTCGTTCACGGTTATCGTCTCCTAGCTGCGAGAGGATGCCGGCGATACCCAACTTGCTAGCCCCATCGGTCTTGACGATGAAGGGCCGATCATCCCTGGGTGGAGTCAAGACGGGCTCCGAAGTGATCGCTGTCTTGAGCTCTTGGATAGCTCGGCGACACTCCTCGGACTGGGACTCCTTTGCCACGTCGCAGCCCTTCCGCGTGAGAGCAGTGAGGGGAGCAGCCTTAGCGGCGAATTGGCGAATGAATCGACGATAGTAGGAGCAAAGGCCGAGGAAAGATCGAACCGCTTCCAAGGAGTTGATGGATGACGGGTCGATGTCGGCGACAGCTGCGACCTTCTTCGGGTCCATCTTGAGACCTTCCCTCGAGACAACGTGACCGAGGTACTCCGTAGAGGTGGCAAAGAAGACACACTTGGACATCTTGCAGGTCAGGCCGGCCCACTCTAGCCGCTCGAGAACGAGGTCTAGCCGGTGAAGCATTTGCTCGAACGAAGCCTGTGCCCTGGCCTCTTCGGAAGGACCCACGCCCGTTGACCAGATGCCCACATCATCGAGGTAAGGCATGCAGATCTCCCACGCTAGCGCACCGAGAACGATGTCCATCAAGCGGCACATGTAGGAGGGACCTGATTGGATGCCGAACGGTAGAAAGTTGAACTCGTATTTGCCGCGGTGGGTAGTGAAAGCGGTGATATGTTTGTGCGACTCTTTGATCGGGATGCCCCAAAAACCAGAGGCTAAATCGAGAGTACATAAAAAGAGAGAACTGAGCGGCCCTTGGCCGGACGCTAGCCTATCAATAGCCTCTACAATGAGGGGTAGAGGGCTATCCTCGACGCGTAGCTTGGCGTTCGTGTCGCGGTAGTCCACGCAGAATCGAACGGAGCCATCTTTCTTGCTGACCAGGACTACTCGGGAAGCCCAAGCCGAATTTGACTTGCGAATAATGCCGGCGGCTTCCATCTTGGCTACCTCCTCTTCTATGATGAGCTCGCCTGCGCGGCCCACTCTAGACGGAGCATGCCGGTGAGGAACAGCGCCGGGGTTGAGTGGCAACTCCACCTCGAGAACGTGCGTATGGTTTGGAGCCCCCGGGTGCAACGCGAAAGCTTTGATGCGCCGGGCCAAGAGTTGGCGTACTTCTTCTCGTTGATCGTCGGAAAGAAGCCGGTCCGGATCGATGGTGGCTGAGTCGAGTAGAGATCGTTGCTCCTCGCTCAGCGCGGTGACAGGGTCACCATCCCCCTCGCTTCCATTCGGAGTCCAGCCCCGGTGCAACTTGAAACGTACCTGGAGCGAAGCTATCGGATGCAGAGACGGTAGGGTCAGCGCATCGACTCCGGTGTGGACGATCGTCACCGCGATGCGGCGATCGTCCGTGGGCGTGACCACCGTGGGCATTACGAGAGGGGACGAATCGAGAGCCTCGCGATTTGGTAGGCGGTCGACCAGCATCGCGCAGTCCGAATGATCTCGGAGAGCTAGCGGAACCCTGACCCAGATGGTTGCGCGGTGGAAGGCAGGAATCGTCACCGCTTGCTCCGTGTAGAGAAGATATTCGGACGAGGTAGACGCCGGAGCTTTGGCCGCAAACTCGTCGGCAGACTCAAAGAGAGGTGTATAGAGTGGCTGTCTAGCATCAGCAGCAGCCTCACCCTCCGATCCGGCCGGGACCTCTCGTGTTGCCGTCGACCTCTCCAGAAAGTCGACAGTCAGCGGCTGACCGGGTGACATCGAGATAGCTCCGACGAAGCCGGCGTCCGCGACTGGGGGCGGCGCCGTGGAAACTCTGACTACACATTCGGAAAGGGCTCTTGAAGAGTCTTCTGAATCGCCAGAGGCCGGACGGAGGCGGAGGCTTCCTTCCGAGCTCGCGGCGTCGAGAGAAATGGTAGCGGAGTGGGCGGCCAAAAAATCGTTCCCGAGCAGAAGCATCGGGTTTCCTTCGATGACCGCGAACGAATGACGGAAGAGGCGACCGGACAAGGAGAAGACGAGGCTAGCCCGGCCCCTAGTGATGAGAGGAAGGCCGTCCGGCCCATGTAGGTTGGGGACGGTAGCGTCCGATACGCGTTCGACGCAGGCGTCTTCAGGTAGTCGATCGAGAAGAGCAGTGGTGATTACTGACGGGCCCGCTCCAGTGTCAGCCAGGGTGCTGTTCACCGTGAGGGCAACGTCCGGGAGAACGAACCCTTGAGCTGCGCGGTCGCCATCGGCACGGCAGACCACGAGATCGCGGACATAGAGGCAGTGACGAGGGTAGAGCGGCGGCGGAGTGTCCGCGATAGATTCCACCGGAAGTGAGGTTCCGGCTCCGGGTGACAGGGTGGTTGGATTGGAGGCTAGCCTGGACGGAGAAGATTCATCGACGTGGGGCACTCGCTCGATAGCGGCGGCCACCGTCTGCGGCACGAATGGTATCGAGGAGCGTGGGGATGCCTTTGCTGAACTAGAGGGGTTAGGCACGCCATCATAGCCTAGCCCTCGACGGTCCGTCGGATGCCGAGGTTGATCCATTTGGCGTGACCATTCCTTCTCCAGGGACTTCTGCAAGTCTGTCTTCGGAAGCTTCGACAACTCGGAAAATCCGGCCGCACTGAGGCCCCTAGCGGTAGCCCCATCGCAATACAGTGCCCGTGGAGTATCCTCTCCTTCGGCGGCGTCGGAGGGCTTGGTCTCGAGGGTCTGCATGCTCCGGTGTTCTGGCATCTCGGGCGTGTCATCTTCTCCCGAGTCGGGCCCGACATCCCAGGTTTCGAGTGGCCTTTCGGCTACGAACGAATTGGTCAGTTCGGCCACTCCCTCGTCGCCAGCCGTGAAGGAGGCGCTCGGAGATAGTGCATTGATGCCTTGAGAGCCCAGTCGAGACAAGATGGGAGGTTCCGACGGCTCCGCAGCTGCCGCTTGCTCAGCGATTTCTTGGGCGATGGAAGGCGTGACATCCTGCCACCGATGGACCCCCGAAATTACATCACGGTCGAAGACCTGCCACTTGCTGCGGCGCTTCTTCACCGTGTTTGGAGGGCCTGGCGTTGTAGAGCGGTCCTCTATGGGCCACTCCCACGGCAGGAAGCGGTCTCCTTCCGCCTCGGCCTCGTCTTGCGATACGTTTGTTTCCGAGTCCTCCTGATGAAGCAGGCGAGAAGCATCGGCAACGGGGCCTGCGTCCGGGATCACGACAACCGAATCAGACACTGGCGAACCGCTGGGAGGCGTGAGGTGAGAGCTAGAAGCTGCTTCGCCTCTCCCCTCCATGAAACGAGCCAGAGCCGTCCTCGGCTCAGCCAGCTCGAAACCGGTCGAGCAAAGCGAAGGGCGTTCTCTCAAGCTGGCAGCTGCTTGGGAAATTGCCCAGTCCACCGTGAAGTCGAGCGAACGCGACGCCTTGGCTTCGCGCGCATAACGGCGCAAGACCGGCATCCACTGGGCCGCCATTGCACCGGCAATGCCCACATAGGTGCGGCTGCGAAGGGCGCCACGGTGGGGCGACGGCGATAGATCCGCCATAGCGGATAGACGTCCCTCGACAATCTTCGAAGGCTGCAAGGACGGGAGTGAAGCCGTCAGGTACAGGCCAGTTGCTTTTTGATGGCCCGTGCCGTGCTGCCACGGCTGCACAAACTGCCGCGGTCGCAACCCCCCGACTAAGGCGGAGGCTTCCGCGTGCATTCGAGGATTTTCGACGGCAACGAAAGGCGCGTCGGCGCTCGCCATGGCGAGGAAGACTCTAGCGGCGGATTCGAGAGCCTGGCGTCGTCCCGGCTCCCGATCGAGCCACTGGCAACTCACCGCCGACAAATACGTGCACGGCGGATGCGCGACCACGAGGTCCCAACCGAGGTTTTGAATGTGAAGAGCATCTCCGCAGAAGTGGGGAATGTAGTCGATCTCCGACGGTCGTAGATCGCACGTCGCGACGTGCGCTCCGGCGAGTAGGAACATCGAAGACACGACCCCGCTAGCTTCACCGACGACTAGAACGCGGGGTGGAGGAATCCCCTCGGCCGCGTCGAGCGTCACGGCGTCGTGGATCGCCGCTAACTCAGCGCAAAGCTCGTCAAAATGCGTCGGCAGTACGGCAGCGGGTGATGAATGAGTGCTCGCGTGCGGCCGCCGCAAGGCTAGAGCAGCTTCGGCGAGATGGCGGGGCAAGATGACGGAGGAACCGCTAGCCCGGGCACGGGAGGCGGCTAACATTTGGAGCTCGCGCGTAGGGGCGCGGGCAGCTTCAGTAGACTTGGCGGCCGAGGAACAACCAACCACGGCGATCCGGTGGATGGCCTCGGCAGTAGAATTCAGGGGGAGGGGGTCGTCGCCCTGAAGTTTCGGTGGGCTAGACCTGAAGGGGGTTGGCCCCGGCGGGCGATCCCTGGAACGGGGATCCTCCGGAGAGCCGAGAGAAAGAGGAGACGCCGGCGTCCGTGTGGGGCGCGACGAGAGATCGTAATCGACGGCCACTGCGTCTCCCGAGTCTGGGGTGGCCACGGCGTGAGCGGGCAACCCCATTTGGGTGTCTGGACGGGGAACGAACGGCGAACGAAGGGCTGTGGGGCGGCGAGGCGCTCCTAGCGGCCCTAGTGTGATGGGTTGTAAGAGATTGTTAGACCTACAAAGAACTCTTCCCTCAGGGAGGGAGCCTAGGCTGCTTGAGTGCAGCGACGCAGCGAACAACGACGGGCAACGGAGCTGAGAACAACAGGATACACCGACTCACGAACACACCGGAATCATTCACCCAAACCAAGCAAATTATCAAGCAACCGCGACCCCAAATCACCGATAACTCAAACACGTCGCGAGAGACGGAGAGAGAGAGCGAGAGAGAGAGAGACTCCGCAGCGACGGCCGGAGCGTGTCTCCGTTGTAACTTCCCACGTAGCGGAGAGTCCGAAGGGGAGCGTCCTGTCGCGCGACCACGGCGATCACTTTGGATACAGATCGCAACGAGATATCTTCACGACAGAGGAAATCTTGCCGTTGAGCGTGAACCTTCTAGACGCTTCTAACGAACAACCCTGAGTAGCAACCAAGGGGAAGAAACACCAAAGGGGCCAAGGCTTGCATGTAGCTTGCATCAAGGGGAAAGATTCCCTCACCTAGGAAGCGAACCTACACCGGTCTCCAAGGGGAGATAGCAAATTAAACCTCAAATCTCGAGCGGATAGAGCAACCGACTCGCTCGCCAAAACCTTGACCGAGAAGAAAGAAGCAAGGACCTACAAGCCAAGGGTAGCGGACCTAGGGGATGTGAGAGGAAATTTCCGAACGCCAACGCCAAACGCCGAACGCGGGGATTCAACGAAACCCTAACCAGGCCAAGCAGAACCTACGAAGAACAGGCCTGGACAACAACGAAAGTCAGCAGGTCCCAAGAAAGAACCGGAACCCAACAAGAAACAACAAGCCTTGCAAGAAGCTAAACAAGCCTTCACAAGGTAACTCGAGAGCCTGAGACAAGCGCGCAGCGAGTGACAGGCGACCTGGCTCCTTTAGGTAAAGATTACCCGAAAGGAGGAAACCTGGAATCTAGACCTGACAAACAGGCTAGAAGGAACGAAACGAGAACTCGAATTCTAGATCGCTAGGGACGAACCCTACCAACCTAGATGTACCTGAGCTTCACCGTGTGGCCGCACGGCGAAGGACCTGGAAACAAGAGCCTGGAAATCGCATCATCTAGGATGAATGCGACACCTCCCCCGTGTCCTCGCCCCCTATCTCCGCGCCCTCGCCCCCTTCCTCCCCCGCGTCCTCGCCCTCTTCCTCCGCGTCCCCGCCCCCCCTGCCGCTGCTCGCCCACGGTGTGCTCATGTCCGTCGCGTGGGGCGTGCTCCTCCCCTCGGGCGCCTTTTTCTCGCTCGCTTGGCGCTCCCGGCTCACCGGCGGCCGCTGGCTCCGTGTGCATCGCGTGGTGCAGGTGTGTTTCTCCCTCCTCGCGCCCCCCATCGGCCCTCCCTCCCACCCAAAAAGGGAGGAAACCCCAACAACGCACTCCCCCCCCCGATCTCTCAGGGAAGCGGCCTTGCGGTGGCCGCCGCCGGCGTCGCGCTCGCCGTCGCGTCGGTGCCCCGAGGGCGCCACTTCTCGCACCCCCATCACACGCTCGGGATCGTCGCCTTCGCCCTCGCCCTGCTGCAGCCGCTCAACGCGCTCGTGCGCGGCACGCCCGGCGCCCGCACCGCACGCCGCGCCGTGTGGCGGGTCGCGCACAAGGGGACGGGCTACGCCGTGCTCGGCGTGGGCGTCTACCAGGCCCTCTCGGGGCGCGCCCTCATGCCGAGCCAAGGCGACGCCGTTCTCGTCGCGTACGGGGTGCTCCTGGGCCTCTCCTTGGGGGTGCTCGCGGGGGGCTCATGGTAGGGTGAGAGTCCCCACAGGGAGGGGAAGAAACCCTGAAGGAAAGGAGACCAAATGAAGGCAAGCCGCCTTCATCTAGGATGAACACGACACTACTGCTCCTCTACCTATATTTTTAGCCCCCGTGTTTTGGGCTGTTTTTGACATTGTCTCAACAAAAGGCAAAGGCTGTTTTAATTGTGTTTGGAGAACCCTTCTGTGTTTCCCATCTAGGACCATTTCCATGAGCTACGTACAACCTCCAACCTGCTCCAATGAGATAACTCAGCACAACGAGTACGAGTATATCCCTGGCTCCTCCCCATAACGAAAGTGGCCCAGAAACCACAGCAACGCAGGAATGAGTGCTGCTGTTGCACACACACTGTAGTACTCTGATGCACACAGCTCGCACAGTCCGCTAGCTCGTCATTAACATGGGCCCACCGAGATGGCCCGAAAAGCGCTCCAGGCGGAATCAGCTAGAAATTCAACGGAAGCGATCGAACGAGCTGTTGTGGATCTGGGAGTCGTACTTGCTTTCAACACGCGCATCGCCACTGGCGCCCGTGCGGAACAGAGGCCGGCCGTCGGGAGCACGGTTGCCACCCCCACCTCCGAGGGCAGGGAAAGCGCTCGAACCCAGGCTCGGCGCAGAGGCTGGTGCTGAGCTGCTCGGATTAGCCCAGGTGACTGAGAGGATCAAGTGATCGTAACCATGGCCGTCAAGCTTGGCAATGGCACTCGCGGCGTCCTCGCGGTTGTAAAAGTTGATGAAGGCAAATCCGCGAGACTGGTGCGTCTCTCTGTCCTTGGCAAGGTAAACACGCTGGATAGCGCCGAACCGACGGAAGAGCTCACGCAAGTCGGAATCCTTGACCTCTTCCGACAAGTTCGAGACACGTACGGTGCACGAGTCGTCCCGCTGTGCCATCTCCGCGTTGCGGGTCCCATCGGCATTCCGCAAACTCGGTGGGACGTACGAGCCCCGCCCCCCTGCTGCCAGTGCGGCGAGGCCACCGCCGCCTCCACCGCGCGTGTCCGGCCCATCGCCCGTGTCGCGTGGCAAGATGCCCTGTGACTCGGCCCAGGCACGTGCCGCATTGACAGAAGTATCGCGATTCTTGGGCCGCCACGCCTCGAATGCGGACGCGTTCATCTTTTCGAAGGCGCGCTCGGCCGCTTCGTTGCGTTCCTCCGCGATCACTTGCTTGGGCTTCATGTCGAGGATTTGCTCATGGACATCAAGTGAGACCCATTCACTCGCGTGGCCGCGCCCGTGGTAGCCAGCCGGCTTATGGGACTCGTTGCCAAACTTGGCCCACTTACGGCGCGCGAGCACTGCCTTAGGGATCTTGACCGTCGTCTTGGTCACTTTAACAGTGCGCTCTGTCTTGATCTTCTGGCCAAGGTCGTTCGTGCGGTACGTGGTGATAGTCTTGACACCATTCACGTCCGTCGCCGTCTCGAACCTGAACGTGCGTGACAACAGGAGGTTGTGAGGATAGAAGTGGAAGATCGCGGGAGGGGGGGGCAATGAGAGAACAGGGGGGAGTCAGGTTGCTGTAGTGGCCACTCGCTGAGAACCGCGCAGGGGGGGAGGCTCTCCGCGCGGCTGTGGCCACAGTGAGCGTGCTCGAGCGTATGTGCGGGTGTGCTTCCTGTTCCCGCCCTCTGTCCCCCACCTGGAGGGCAGCTCGTTCGAGTCCTCCTCGTCAGCGGTGTCGCCCCATCCCCTCTTGGGCTCTGCGGCCATGGCGTCGTCGCCGCAGACTACAGGGTGCGCTCGTTCTACAATAAAACTCCCACCCGCCTCGAATCCCCCAAAATAGCTGCCTACTACCTACCCAGCAGGCTACAGGGTGCGCTCGTTCTACAATTGTCTGGAGTTTTGTAGTAGAAGGGGCTCATAGTCCCCATGTGCCTTGGTGTACGCTTAATTGTGTGTCCTCCGATCTCGTCCCCCTCCTTGCGTCGCTAAGACCATGCTACATCTAGCCCTCGTCTCGCTACTCGGTATGGGCCTGCCCACGGCGGTCCCACGCGCTCTATTCGAACATGGTACCCCCGCGAGTCGATCCGAACGCTCGCATCGCTCGATCTCGACCGTCCTCGACCTCCACATGCCCGAATTACCCCTTGGGCTTCTCTCGACCACTCATCCCTCAAATGTTTGGGCCTCCCCCATCCCTTTGGATGGGCTCGTCTCTCGTCTCTCGGGGCCTCTGAGGCCCGTCTCGCCCCCCTCGCCGGCCCCGCGCCGTTCTCGCCACTCGCGCCGACCTTCGGGATACCCTCTACCTTGTTTGAAGGAGGGGGGAAGTTGGCCGAGCAGACTTTTTTTGACAAAGTCCCACAAGTTCTCACGATGGCGGGATCAGCCGGCGACTCCCACTGCGCGGGTGCTCTTTGGGCTCGTCGTGACCCGGGCCCCCGGGCCCTACCGCCTCCCAATGCCAAGACCGATTTCACCCGCGCTGAGGATAAGTGTGTTCTCGCATTCTCTGTTCATGCTAACCACTATCAAGGGCATCTTCATCTTCAAAATTCTCGCCGCCACTCGCCGGCCCAGCGCGCCCCCGTCCCCTCTGCGATGGTCCTTGCTCCTCTTTGGACCCTCGAGGGTTGGTGGCTCGCCCGCGACCTCGCCCGCCGATCCCGCCGTCCTTGGGAATTCTCACCTTCTCTGGCAGTCTCTGCCTCTGCCAGGACAACCTCGAGCTTGTGGGACGTTCTATGCTTCTTCTTATCTTGTCTAACTACGGCCTTGCTGGCGGGAGTCCTCGCGGGAGTCTCCGCCTCTCGCCGTCGCTTCGTCCGCTTCGTCCTTGCCGGTTTTGCCTCTCTCCTCTCGGTCCTTCGTTGTTTGTTCGTCTCTCGCCGGACGATGGGGGAGTGTGCGTTAATGATGGGTGATTCTCGCGATGTTCGCCCGGACTTCGATGCGAAGCGATACCGCTGTGCCCCGTTCGACGGCACCCCGGGAAGTCGCGTTCCGTCAAAAGAGGACCACAATCTGTTTTCTTTTAAGTTATGAACAATATTGGTACAAAACAAGGCTGTGTATAGAAACTTTTTTTAAAATAAAGTCGCCGTATACGAGATGTTTCGTTTACGCAGCACATGTGATTACTTGCAATCATTGAGCACGCCGTGCGTATGCGCATCGACTTCCCCCTCGCGAGGGCGCCGTGCGTGCGCATAGAAACTTTTTTCCCTAAGGCCCACATTAACGATCGGACGCTCGAGCGCGTGGTCGAGGCTCACCGCCGCGACGGGCGAGCGCACCCTCCGAGGTGCATCTCCAAGCTGCTCGAGAGCGGATGCGTCTCGGCGGGCGGGGTCAACTCGGCGATCCTCGCCGCGTGCCGACTCGCAGTGCCCGAGTGCCTCGCGCTGCTGCTAGAGGGCCAATCGGCCTACACGCGCAGCTATCGCGCCGCCTTGGACTGGATCTGGCCGCAGCACGCGGCACTCGTCGTCGCGTGCTCCAACACCGAGTATTTCGACGAGCGCAAGCGGTGCGTGGAGCTGCTCCTCTTGCACGACCGACCCTCCGAGCGGGTGACAAGGGCCGCCTCTCTCAACATCGAGCGCGCCCGGTAGAGCGTCGTGCCTCCAGTCTTCGAGGAAGCAATCGGCGCGCGCGCGCCTCTTGTGCGTCGAGAGGAGCGCCGCGCGCAAGGGCGCCCAAGGGCGCCCAAGGGCGCCCAAGGGCGCGCATGTGCGCCCGTCGACGCTGCTCGCGAGCGGCTTGCTCGCGAGCGGCTTGCTCGCGAGCGGCTTGCTCTCGAGCGCGCTCTACGCCGCCGCGGCCGCGCTCGCCCAGCCGTGAAGAAAGGTCAAGGCCCTTTTTTTTTTCGGTGGGGACGAAGAAAGGTCAAGGCCGCTCCCGCCCGCGCCGCCCGCGCCGCCAGATGATGACATCTGACAGCCCGCCTGTGGAGACTACTATGGCGAGGGGAACTCTGCGACATGAGAGTACTCGACTATTTTTGGCCGCTGCCAATACTGCCGATGATGACTTGCTTGAGGTTGACACAGTTAAAGCGTTCTCATCAGCCGATAACGACGATAATCCGCTATACGTTCAGCAGCCAAAAGGCTTTGAGGACCCTCAGTACGCTGCCTGTTTGCTGTTAGCGCCACTTGAAGGGACTCGACAGGCCGGCTATCAGTATATGACCACCAATACGAACACTCTCGTCTCCATAGGCTTTGAGCAATCGTCTTGCGAGCCCAACTTCTTTCGGAAAAGGTACGCTGATGGACCAACGGTCTATCTTGCTATTTATGTTGATAACATGCTCGTTAGATACCCTCGTGGTAGTCGTGCCGTTGTCGACGAATTTCTAGCCGATTACGCGAAGCGGTTTAACATTAGCATCGTTGGTGAGCCAACTCGATTTCTGGGCTACGAAATCACTCGAGATCGCGACAAACGAACCATGTTGCTACGTCAAACACGTTATATTGAGGATGTACACACTGAATTCTTGAGTAAGTCTTGTTCTAAGGACTTTGGAGTCCCCGTCTGTGCTTCCAAGATTGACCACTTTCACAAGCTAGGTGTCGCCTCAAGTGACCTCGAACGTTCACAAATGCGAAATAAGTCGTATCTCAAGCTCATCGGCTCACTTCTATGGATCACCATTACGCGGCCGGATGTTGCTTTCTATGTTTCGTTCCTATGTCAATTTATGCACGACCCATCTCCGGATTGCTATGAGGCTGCCTTAGGCGTCTTGTGCTATTTGCACCACTCCCGTCACCTCGGGTTAACCTATGATGGATCTGTTGATAAGCTCGACATCTACGCTGATTCTTCATGGGGATCCATGCCTAAACCATTTGCAGGCTACGCTCTTATGTATGGGGGAGCGGCCATCTCATTTCGTTCAAGGAAGCTGACTATCGTTGCGGAGTCCTCTGCTGAGGCCGAGACCGCCATATATGCTTTAGCGGCCCGGGATCTACGCTTTATGTTACATCTGTTCGAGTTCGTTGATCTTCCTCGATCGCTACCTATTGGCATTCATACTGACAATTCCGCTGCTCGTGACTCGATTAAGAATCCTGGAGTTACCGCTCGCAATCGCCATTATGAGCGTTGGCTACTGTACGCTCGAGAACAATATCTCCACAAGATATCAGTTCCTATTTGGATTGGTACTGGACAAATGACAGCGGATATCTTCACCAAATGTCTCGATAAGACAACCTTCTATCGTCACCGGGCTACACTTCTCAATTCTGATTGATGCATATGATGTTAGCCCTTCCAGTCTTCGGACTGAGTCCGTCCTTCCTCGTCTTTAAGGCAGCATCAGTGTCATGCTGTGGGGGAGTGTCTGGAGTTTTGTAGTAGAAGGGGCTCATAGTCCCCATGTGCCTTGGTGTACGCTTAATTGTGTGTCCTCCGATCTCGTCCCCCTCCTTGCGTCGCTAAGACCATGCTACATCTAGCCCTCGTCTCGCTACTCGGTATGGGCCTGCCCACGGCGGTCCCACGCGCTCTATTCGAACAACAATAGAACACCTCCCGCCCTTCTCGCACACACCCGCCTCGTATCCCCCAAAATAGCTACCTACTCCCTATTCATCTGTCGACTTGTCTCCATATTTGGTCCGCTATCGTCCTCCTGGGGCACACACTAGTTTGACCGGCGAGCTTTCGGTCTTCTCGTCGTCTCCTTCTTCCACTCTCCTGCGCTCTCTCTTCTCTCTCTCGCCCCTTACCTCGTGGGCTCTTCACGCCTCCAGACGGCGCGCGCGAGTCGGCGCTCTCTCTCTCTCTCCTTTTCCCTCTCTCTCTGTCTCTCGGAGGCGGAGAGCGAGACGGGGGAGAGAGAGAGGGAGCGAGATGGACCGCATACAGCGGCTCTTCCAGACACAGGCGGCGGCAGGCGGGGGCGGTGCGCCCGAGGCGCCCGTCGTTGACACCGCCGAGATGGTCTACATCTCGTCGATGGCGCTGCTCAAGATGCTCAAGCACGGGTGCGCATCAGAAGAGCCAAAAGTCTGGGAGACGAGAAGGGGTTGAGGGTGGGGAGGGCGAAGTAGTGGAGAGCGAGAGAGATGCGGAGAGGGAGCGAAACGAGGAATTGGGCCCTGGGGGCGATCAGGGGCGTATTGCTATTTGCCTGGAGTGGGTGCTCTCGAAGGAATAGAGGGGGCGATGGGGGCGCTGAGCGCGCAATCGCCCCTGCCCTCTCGCCCGGCAAACAGACGTGCAGGAGTTCCGATGGAGGTCATGGGTTTGATGCTGGGGGAGTTTGTCGACGACTACACCGTTAAGTGTGTCGACGTCTTTGCGATGCCACAAAGTGGCACGGGCGTGAGTGTGGAGGCCGTCGACCCCGTGTTTCAGACGAAGATGCTTGATATGCTCAAGTAAGCCCCCTAGCCATAGACACCTGCCACCCCAGTTCAACACCTACACGTTGTATGTATCCTACATGAGCTTTGTGGACGTCTTGATTTTTTCCCCTCGTTCAGGCAAACCGGTAGGCCGGAGATGGTTGTGGGCTGGTACCATTCGCACCCTGGGTTCGGCTGCTGGCTGTCTGGCGTCGACATCAACACGCAACAGAGTTTTGAGGCACTCAACCAGCGGGCGGTGGCTGTGGTCGTTGACCCGATCCAGTCTGTCAAAGGCAAGGTGAGGAGTCGAGTTTGTCTTACGGAAGCTGAGATACTGATGCATGCACCCATGCGCCGAGCCAGCAGGCTCAGTCTGAGTAGTGTCGCCTTTTGGGTGTCATTCAGCAATGCGTCCACCATCTAGCCTCAGACATTTGCTCACTAAAAGCTAACGGCAGGCTCGTGGGCGTACCGCCCCTCCCTGGAGCATCGCACAGTGGTTAGCTCATCTATTCTCGTCTTTTTGCCTTGAAGGTGGTGATCGACTGCTTCCGCTCCATCAACCCTCAACTGATCATGCTCGGCCAGGAGCCACGGCAGACCACCTCCAACCTAGGGCATCTCCACAAACCATCGATTCAAGCCCTCATCCATGGTCTCAACAGGCACTACTACTCCATCGCCCTGTCATACCGGAAGAATGAGCTTGAACAGCAAATGCTCATGAATCTGCACAAGAAGAACTGGTAAGGCGATGCAACCGCGCCCCGCGTCTTTTGCATAGGGAATCGCTCGTGACAAGCCTCATCCTCACGGAGGTTGCGCACAGCTTTAGTGGGGGAGCACACTGTGACGCGGCCCGTGGGCTTGTGAAGGACGCTGCAGGTGGCAGCAAGTTACCTTTGCTGGCTCCTAATCATTGCAGGACGGATGGCTTGCGGGTTGATGACTACGAAAAGCACTCGGAGGAGAACTGCAAGTGCATCACGGAGCTCAATGAGCTGTCTTCAGCGTATGAAAAGGCTGTCAAACAGGAGATCGCTTTGTCGGCTCAAGAGCTCGTTGTCGCCACTGTGGGAAAGGTCGATTCGAAGCGACGTATTGAGGAGAGTGTTGTAAGGCTCATGAGCGCCAACATTGTGCACTGCCTTGGCACCATGCTTGACACTGTCGTGTTCTGATTGAGATCGAGCTACCCTTTTCATCACCGTGAACCTCTTCGTGATCACGTTCTTTGAGGCCGACTGGCATCGCAGACTCCCACTCCGAACTGCAAGTCCTGCCATATCAAGAGCAGCCAAGGAGCGGTCGGGCCAACCTTCCATTTCATCACGAGGGTGCATATTCTGAATCGGCGATCGCAGTCTCCCAATTACTCGCGCACATTGGCTTGCATGCGGATTACATGATGCTCTTGGTGTTGCACGCAGTCACGTGTACTGAACACTCGATAGTCACGAAAGGTAGTACATCGTTTGCACTCTCTGCACCGGACGCGCAAGGTCAACCGCAAGAAGTCGTGAGCGACACGATGAAAGACTGGCAAGGATTCTTCATGTCAGTGCGACATTCTGGTAGATGTGTGTGGTGGGAGAGTGATCGCTAGTCGAAAGAAGCACCCACGCAATGAATATCACTAGTAGCGTACGTAGTACGTACTACCTGCTTCATTTTACATTTGAAAAATTTTCCAACTAACTTTATAGTCAGTTGCCATGGAGCGCGCCGACGCCCCCCTCCTTCTCCTTCGGGCCCCTAGCCCTAGCCCCCACGGAGCAGCCGCTGTTGAAGCGGCCGCGTCCGCCCGCTGAGGCCGAGCAGGTGCGTGCGACCCCGGTCGCGCCACACGGCCCGTGGCCCCGGCCACACCACACATGGCAGCATGGCAGCCATGCTGGTCGCTGGTCCCCCCCATCCATGGGGGACAGCAAGATGCATGCTAGTACCACCCAACCAAAGTCAGGTTCGCATGCGGCCACTCGTCCACTGGGCATGCCTTATGGCAGAAGCCCCTCTCGCCCTGGTAAGGGCCGCGCTGCTCCGGCGGAGGACCGCCGTCTCGGCGCGCGGAGGGGGGGAACCGCGCGGAGGGGGGGGAAGGGAACGGCGGGGGGGGGGAACAGCGGAGGGGAAGGGGAGGAGCGGAGGGGGGGGGAGCGAAACTGCCGAGCGAGGGGGTTGGGATCCCAACACTGACCCAATCCTCCCTCACATTCACGTATATTTCCCGGTCTGGCCCGGGAAAATCAGGGAATGGAGAGAGGGGAGGAAGGAGAGCTGCGGAAGGGGGGGGGAACCGCGGAGGGGGGGAATCACGAATCACAACTCTGACCCAATCCTCCCTCACATTCACGTCTTTTTCCCGGCTTGACCCGGGAAAACAGGGAATGGAGAGGGAGAGGGGAGAGGGAGAGAGGGGAGGGGGAAGACTGCAGAGGGGGTGAGAATTGCAAGGGGGGGGGGAACTGCAGAGGGGAGGGGAAACTGCAGAAGGGGAGGGAGGGAATGCAGAGAGGGGGGGGGGGGGAGGGAATGCAGAGAGGGTGCCCAATTCTGTTACCTGCATTTCTTACCTGAAAACGCGTGGACAATTACCGTAACGGTAAAAATAAAACTAAAATCTTCGAATTTCGAGACGAAAATCGGCGGACCAGGATTTGAGCCCAGGGAGAATCTGAATCTGCACGCCTTGAGTGACCAAGACGAACATAGAAGACGATATATAACGACGAAGGCACGTACCCATGCCGAAATATTCATGCCAGGAGGCCTGAATACAACAGGCGGGTGGGTACATTCGACTTTTTCGAGGCAGAGAGACGCTTCGCACCGCACATTCTTTCACTACATATTTTCTACATATTTGGGCGGATTTCCTACATATTTCGACATAATTTTACTACATATTTGGGCAAGAAAAACTACATATTTCTACCGCCTAGGCCTAGGTGTGGTGGGGTCTGTAGCCTGCCTCCCCGCCTCCCCCCATGGGGGGGCCAGCATGGCTGCCTTGCTGGGTGTGGCCGAGGCCACGGGCCGCGGGGTGCGACCGGGGTCGCACACACCTGCTCGGCCTCCGACGGCGGACGCGGTCGCTTCGACTGCGATAGGTCCATGGGGGTTGGGGGGCCGCCCTCGGCGGGGGGCCCGAAGGAGAGGAGAGGCTCGCTGGCGCGCTCCACTCGTCTAACTATAAAGTTAGTTGCCATCGCAACCAAGTATAAACTAATTTTTCGGACCCATGGAATGGGGGGACCACCATGAATCGTTCGCATGAGTTCGCAAAAGCAGTCATCGACTCACAATCACAAGACAAATTTCACACGATAATACCATGCACACCCCCGCTCTTAGTTGCCTCTGCATGTCACTCACGATGCAACCCCTTTGCCGTCTCGCATGCATTTGATTTCCGCAAAATATGCTGTTGCGCTTCAGTTTGTGTCCGCCATCACTTTACGAGCAGCAACAAGATGTCATGCGAGTCGTCAGGGCCCGATGCCCTTCAGGTGGCATGATATCGTGGATGACGCATCTCGAACAAATCGCCGCCGGTGCATCGCCGTTGGCGGTGAGGCGCTAGGCAAGCTACGGCCCCTGCCCCTGCCGCGCCAGCGGCGACGAATTTGGTACCGCGCGGTGCCCTGGTGCCGAGCAATTCGGCACAAGCATGCCACTCACTTTTTCTTAGCATGAACAAAGTACATTGGGGTGAAGGTGTCCATCTTTCCGCCCATGACAAGGCCAAGCTGGCCTTGCCTCAACATCTCTCGCACCTTGCCCGATCCCTTGGGCGCAAGGCCAATTAGTTCGAGGAAGTTGAGGAAAAGGTTGATGATAAATGTGCCGATCCATGTGAATTGCATGCGGAAGGGCTGCAGCGGGCTGAAGGATGGAGTGAGGATGGTGTACCACGGCTCGCCTCCCGGGTTGTTGTCGTGAGCCGCGTCGCGCGCCTCGATCACCTCGAAACCAACCTTGACGAGGGATTCGTCGCAATGCTCGGTTGGCATCAGGTCGGGAAGGCCATCACCCTCCTCGATGAGACGCTTGGACTTGATGTGCCCTGGGTCATTCGGGTTGTGCTTCTTGGTCAAGCACCACTCGTAAGAGACGAACATGCCGCCTGGCTTGAGCACTCGGTAGATCTCCCGGTACACATCAGCGCGATCGGGGGAGTGGCAGCACGCTTCGATCGAATAAACATGATCAAACGTGTTGTCCGCGAAGGGCAGCTTGTGGAAATCGGCTTGGACAAGCTTGCAGCGGGGTGCAAGCTGTGCATCAACGCACAGCTGATTGCCGCGATCCACCTGGTACTGGTTGAGGGTGACGCCCGTGATTGAGGCGCCGGTAAAGCGACCAAGGTTGCGTAGCGGCCCACCGATGCCACAGCCGCAATCGAGCACGTGGTCTGTCGGCTGAATACCGAGGCGCGCTGCCAAGTAGTACTCATGGCGAACAATGGAGGAAGCATGCGTCTCGTCTGTGAAGAGCAGGGAAGGACGCGAAAGCATGGGTGGAGGGTGGAGCGGAGCGCACGGCACAACTGAAAGGTACATTTGCCGGATGAAGTTGTGGCTGGCGCATAGAAGGCATGCCTCACCGGAGAAGCGGTTGGCGAAATGGAAAGACTGGCCCCAACCAATCTCATAGAAGTCGGTGGCCAAGTTATAGTATGAGTTCACAAGGTCGGTGTAACCTTTCTTACGTGCCTCGGAGTCTCCACCATGGTGGTCATGCATCTTGTTGTACTTATCGATGTCATTCTCTCCCCGCTTGGCGTCCTCCTTCTTGACGCCAGCGAAGAAGTTGATGACCTTGTCGAGCGTCGTCTGGCGGAGCGCCCTGCGCGCGGAGAAAAGGGGGAATGTGGAGGTGATTGTGCGTCGGCGGGGCGTGGGGGGAGGGGGGGAGGGGCGGAAGGCATATGGGGTGCGCGCAGGGCAGCTGAGTCGCCGCTGCTCGGCCACAGTGAGCCTCTTCTTCCCCCTTTCCCTCTGGCTGCATCCCCGCGCACATGGTCCTCGGAGAGAAGCGGAGAGGGCGAGAGGAGGGAGGAACGGAGAGAGGGTTGGGCAGCAAAAGACGTGAAAGACAGACGAAAAAGCAGAGAATAGTTCGAAAAGAGCTGGAGGGAGGGGAGAGTGGGGGGGGGACCTGCCTGCTAGGAGAGAGAGGGAGAGAGGGAGAGAGAGGCGGAGAGAGAGAGAGAGAGGAGGAAGAAAGAGGGTGTGTTTTCACCATCGGGGGGTGAGCAAGGTGGTTGAGATGCGGCTCGGAGTCGCCGCGCCAGCACTCTTAGGATACCGAGTATGGGCTCTGGAGAGAGAGAGAAGATGCCCTAAGAGGAGGGATGATGGGAGCTGGCGCCCATCCCCGCCAGAGAGGACGAGGAGAGGAGAAGAGGAGAGAGCGAGGAGGGAGGGGGGGGGGGGGGAAGGAGCCCCATGGCATGGCGGGGGAGATGCGCACCTAGGCGGCGGCGGGGGAGGGAGGGGGAGGGGAGGGGGGGGGGCGGGGGGGCGGGGGGGTGGGGGGGAGGGGCATCCCAGCAGCAAGCTCTCTTGCTTTTCGTTGCTACTCTACTCCTAAAGTACTCCTACTCTACTCCTACTCCTACTCTTCCTCGTCTCGGGAATTCATGTCGAGGCTGCCGCTTCTTGGACAAGATGGCTTCTCTATTGACTATTGAGTACTCCTACAAGAGAAACCCCTCGCGGCCATGGAACCACTACTTTAGAGCTTTAGAGGCTGCCGCTTCGTGCCCTCCTCATTGCCCTCAGGCCCTATGGGCCATCCCAATTCGTCACAGTGGCGCCCCACTGCAATCGCCAACGCACCACCAGCCAACGTTCTTGCCATGGCCAAGGCAAGCACAAGCAGCGTTGCATGCATCTGTGGTCTGTGGGCGAATGCGAGGTAGTGGAGCCGGCCCGCGATGACGGCCAGGTGCGGATCATGTGGGAGACGAAGAAATATGGCAGCGGCACTACCTCCGTCGTAGTCAAGACGAGCCGCTGGAAGCATCCGTCCTCCCTCTCCAAGATCGGTCTGCGCCGCTCTCCACGATTATCGGATTATCGGAGGCACCTCAACCTCAAGATACACCCCTTCTCCACGACACCCTCCGAGGGTAAAGGCACCAACGCGCGGAGAGTGCGGCAACCCGGAGTGTGACAAGCCCAAGAGAAGGCTCAACCCCCCCGTCTCCCACCCTCGCCACACAAGTGGCCCTCATTGATGAAGATCTAGAGCCCGAAGGGGACGAAGGTCTTCGACGATTCCCTGGAAATCATCAATCATCATCACATTTACGCCATACGAGCGTGGGCACAAAATCAAGGACGAGGAAGCTTTTGGCGCGATTGTCGATTGTCGCGCACCTAAACAAGCTGGAGGGTATTGACCTGTTGACCTCGAGCCCGATTTCATCTCGAAGAGCGCCTCCGGCCCATGGGAAATACTGGTTACGGCCGACTGCGCCAACCAGTTCCAATTCCGCGAAAAATACAAAGACGTGGCGGACTTTCGCAAGGCTGGCATCCCTTGCCCGGTCGCGATCAAGTACCAAACGTTCCACGAAAAGGCGAGCGAGCTCACTCTGCCTCGCGCATCAAACAAGGCGCTGGCTAGCGCCTTCAAGGACGTCTCACCGCACCTAGTGGTGCTCAACTAAAACTAAAAGCTCGAGATGAAGAACCTCCTACGAATCGCGTTTGGTTGAACCCACTGAGAACGCACGCTCTTTGGGAGCTGAGACAAGGGGTCACACGTCACACACTTTCATTCACTTTCGTTCGGTCGTCAGTCGTGTTTGCTTCATTTTTTCGGCTTTTGTTCGTCCGTTCATGCTTGTTTTGGGGCGCTTGGCGCTTGGGGAGGGCGCTTGGTTGGGGACGCTGGGGGACGCTGGCGTGGGTGTTGAGGCCCGCTATCATCTCGAGGAGGGCGGTGTGCTCTCGGTCGCGCTTCTCGTCGCGAAGTAGTTGAGCGTCGATCGCGGACTGCATGTGGGCGAGGCGGTCGGCTAAAAGGTCGGCGGCCGAGGGAGACTCGCTTACGTGTTCCCACGCGCAGTCTTCAAACGGGTGGTCATGGGGGTCGGGCCTCGGGCAACCCGAGGTCCCAAGGAAGGTGAGCTCAGCTCGCTCACGGAGTGGATCCACAAGCAGCGGCTCGTCTGACGGAGCGGCGGATGGCGTCGCCGTGTTAGAAGGACCTTGCGGAGGCTCGGAGCCGCCGATTCCGACGAAGTGGACCCCTTGTGGCCCAAAAGGAGTTCCCGCTGTTTCCATGGGCAGAGATGGAGCGGGAGTATGGAACGGCGCGGTCGTAGGCGCCAAGACAGAATTTGTGCTTGTCGAACACGCGATGACTACTGGCTCGTAGGCAGAGGGCCGTTCGATCGAGCCGGCAGCTGACGCGGCCGTGAAAGAGTCGTTGGTTGTTGCTTGCGGGAATATGTCTGAGAGGTCATAGTAGAAGTCGGGTCTGACAGTGCCAGCCATCGAGTGCTAGGGACGAAGAGGGAGACGAAGGTCCGGAGGCTCGCAACGCGCGGCGTTGGAGGGTAGGGCCGAGGCTAGCTAGTGAGCTAGTGGAAGAGAGAGAGTGAGAATGAGAGCTTCTTAGGTCCAAGGTAGACACGAGGGACTACAACGCAGGGACTCAAAAAAAGGTTCCGACACACGGACACACACGAACTAAACCAAACAGGGCGAAAACTAACCACACCTAGGACGGACTGCCAAGCGTCGGTACCAAGGCAACTTATCGACGCACAGACGTGCGACAGAGAAGTCGGAATAGCGAAGGCAGACCTCGCTGGGGAGCTACCACCGATACACGAAGAGAAGACAGAAGACTACAACCGATGCACGAAGAGAAGACAGAAGACAGTCAGGGAACGTTTGATGACACCGAAAGAAAGTAAGAGAAGGGGTGGAATGTCGCCGACGAGACCTTGAGGCTTAAAATAACCCACAGGTTAGAAGTAAAAGTCTGTCATCGTATGGAATACGACACCCCCGTGGAGGTTTTTTCTTGGGCATTGCATGCAGCCCAACCCTTACCCTTACTAGTAGTAGTAGTTGAACAGTCCCTGTTTGACCGCCCCACCGTAGGGCCCTACGGCCTACGGCTACGGCCTACGGCCCTACCCTTTACCATGCGTACCATTTACCCCTATCCCCCTAGTGAAGCTAGCAGTGCACGGGGGGAGCAGCCTGATGGCGGGGGGGAGGGACCGGGGCAGTGGGGGTGTAGAAAGTTTGCTGCGTGAAAGTAGTGGGTAGTAGTAGTGGGTCCACGACCGCGTGTGCGGTAAGAAGATTATAAAAATTCTTTCGACGGAACGTGACCTCTCTCTGGAAAGCGGAAAGCGGAAAGTAAGTTGTAAGTTGTAGATGCAGTGTAGGAGTAGAAGCGGGTGTAGCCCGGCGTAGCTCGGGTACGTACACTCAAATTCCATGTTTAGATATTACAAGAGAGCAGTTATATCAGATCTGGTAGGTTTTGATTGAAATTGAGTACCCGCTAAACCGTAAACCTCCGTTGTTCGTCAGTTCGCCGCTGCCACACACACAAGGAGGCATTCTCTCTCGCTCCTCTAAAGTAGGAGTACTCCCTCTCATGCGAGTAGCCTCCCTCTCTCTTCATAGATCCGCCGATACCTTGAGAATACGCCACCCCTCCGGGCCGCCCGCAAGGAGGCTCCGACGAAGTCGTAGTTGCGGCGGACATTCCGAACGGCAAGCGGTGACAAGCCGCAGCAAGAGGGCCAAGATGCTGGCGACTCTGCTCGTCGTCTCCCAGATGGGTACTCCCGGCGTCAGGGTCGATGTCGTCCTTGCCCAGGTTGACGTCGAGCTCCCGAATCCTGACAACCCGCTCGGCCTGAATGTGGATGTCCCAAACGAGGAGACAAAGGAGCTCGTCCGTGACTATATCAAGAAGAGCATAGGCAGTGAATCGCCGTCGCCGCCGCCGTCACCTGCTACACCTCTTTCACCACCTGGATTTTGTGACTGCGACTGGACGAATACCTGGAAATGCCCCACGACCGAAGCAGAGGATGGTGACAATGGCTTCGCCAGCAACGATGGAAGCAGCTGCTTTCAATATTGCTGCATGCAACCATCGCCACCAGTCCCACCATCGTCGCCGTTTCCGCCGATGACACCTCCCTCCCCGCCCATGCCGCCCCAACCACCACTCGCTCCGCCGGCGCCAGCATTACCCCCACTGCTGCCACCACCACCAACGTGCTCAACTTGCGACGCTGGCCAAGAGTGTGGCTTTTGCTTGGTTCTGGTGCCGGACTGTCCTCTCTGGCCCATGCTGGTGAAACCTAAATGCGGGCCAAACATGGCACCAGGAGAATGGTGCGAAGGAGACGGTAGCTGCGGGACGGACGACAAGAAAAACAGCTGCTTCTTCTGGGAGGAGGTCTACACACGAGTGGACTGTGTGTTTGTTTCCCCATCGCCGCCTCCGCCACTGCCCCCTTTACCTCCAGCCTCTCCTGCTGAGTCAGCGTATCTTCCTGCGCCACCACCGCCTGCTGACATTTCGGCAATTTCACAGAATCAGGAAGCTCTTAACAGTCGTGCTGCTGACGAGCTGAGCCTTTTGTGGCTCATCATCCTCATTGTGGAATCAATTTGCATCCCATGTCTTCTTTGTGTCCTCATTTGGTATTGCTGCCGAAATCGATGCATGTGCCGCAAAGACCCTGACCTCGAACCGCAACCCTCGCCCCTGGTGCCTGCAACGCTCGGCTATGGCGGGACCTTGGTGGCCGACAATTCTGTTGAGCCGGGAGCGCCATCGAATAGTAGCGTAGGAGTTGGAGGTTTTGCATCGTTGTCAACAGGCGGCATTGCACCTGCTACATCACATTTTGGCGGTGCCCATGGCAGTATCGATCGTGTCTAGCTTCCGTGAAATTTAGGACGCCATTCGTTTTCGTGAGTGATCTGAGGAGTAGCAGTGCGATAATTTGTTGCTGAAGTGTGCGTTATTTTTGGTTCGTTGAGCGAAGCAACAAGCACGAGTTTATCTGTTTGCGCTCTTGACGAAAACCACACTAGCTACAGCTACGCTATTACTAGCTCCTTCACCCCCCGGTAGACACATCGCCAGCTGTCTGTTCGCCGCAGGAGATGATGGAGAAATCTGAGTATACATCGTCACTCACTAGTGCGCACGCAACCTGCCCCACGCAGCTTCCGTGCCCGTGCGCCACGTCGCCTGCTCTTGTATGCTCTTGCACATGACATCATAACAATGATCAATCGTCACCTCGCATTCCTCCCTTACTTGTGCAGCAACAAGCCTTTGCTCACATTGCTGCTGAATGTGCACCGAGAGATGCTGTTAATCGCCTTCTTCGATTCCGATCGTGCCACTCGGCGCCGCGTCAGCAATCTCATTCGCCGTCGACCAAGTCTCCGGCGGCCCTGGGCCTCCGAATCTCCTCCGACCTCGCAGGCGGCTCCTCGGCTGTCTCCATTGCGCGTGCGTCGGTTGCACTGAAAGCCGTCGAGCTGTCGCCGAACTCGTCCTCCTCATCGCCGGGTGGGCTAGCACCATCGAAGGTGGGCTCTGCCACCGGTGCATTCGCGTGCAGATGAGCGGTCAGCCAACCTTCAATCATCAGAAGCACGTCATTGAGCGTCTCGTCGTCCGCATCAAATTGTGGAAGTTCGAGGACGACATCGTCACTTCCTTCAACCATTCCCACACCAGCCAACTCGTCGCCATCGTCCTCACCTTCAGCAGACCCTACCAGAGTCGATGTCTGCGAGGGTGCCGGCTCGATAAATTTGTCCCACCCATCTTCCTCCTCCTCCTCCTCGCTATCTAGCTCACTCCCGGGCAAAGTGCTGCACAACCATTCCGCCCCTGCAAGCTCAACGACTAGATGCTCGGTGGTCAGTGAGGCCGCGGCACTCCTGGATTTTGGCTTTCCAGATGACGTCGCCTCAGCAACCAAGGCATTGTGTAAGCGCGTGGCAACCACTTTCTTGAGCCCGCTCGTTGGCAGCCTGCGTTCCATCAACTTGGCACGGATCTCGGCAACTTTAAGCTTCATCAAGGCGCTCACACTCGGCACGCCCGCTTCGTTTGCGCGCCTTGCCCCCTGCAAGCTGCGCTCACCCTCGGGTGTAGAGACACTCAGCACTGAGTCAACCACCAGGGTTTTTGGATCATTGTGGCCATCCGCCCGCCCGCCACCCAGCCACTCTCGCACTTCTTGCGCCTCGGTTTTGCTTGCCTCATCGAATACACATAGCAGTGGCACCTTAGGCTCGAGAGACGAATCCACAGGGAAGCGAATTGGGCAGATGGCGACGGCTGTTGACGAGAGAAGCGCCGCGTCGCGCGTTGCCTCTCGAATAGCTTGACCACCGCCTGATACCCAGGGACGCGCTGCACTCAAAGAGATCAGCACACAGCGGCTACTAAAGACGAAGCAGACTCTCCCTGCACAACATCATGGGCACACGGGAGGCAGGGTGTGCAGGCACGGCGCAAGGAGGATAATCGCTTTAGTCGTCTTACCTAGTCCCAGACCGACGAGCCCCATTCGACGCACGCGCAAATCGGCCCGCATGAAAACAGTGCACTCGCGCAGGTCTGAGTCGACGCGATTTGGCGGCAGCCCACTCAACCAGCTTTCGAACCCGCCGGCGCTGGTGGCTGGCCCATCCCAGCCTCCGGATCCGCGCTGAAGGTCAGGAATGAGTACAAGGCACGAGCAGAAGACAGCAAGCCGGTCGGCGAGCCGCCTTGTGCGTGGGCTGCGCCAGCCAGATGCGTCGGGCAGCAGCATCACTCCATGCCCAGCCGAGTACGAGCCACCTTCGCGGGGTTCCTCGCGGACGAGATATGCTTTGAGTGCGTCGTCCGCCTCGCTCACAGTCGGCCCGCTCACCTCCACCTCCTCCTGGCGCAGCGCGTACTTGAGCCCGAAGAAGCGGTCGAGAGCGGCGGCCCCGCGCATTGCTCCGCGTCGCCCGACCGGTCCCGTCGGGCCGGCGAGGGCGAGCCCTTCTGCGCTTCTCTAACTTCTCGGGTATTTTGTATTTTACAGTAGCGTGCTGGAAGATATTGCCGAGCGCCTGGCCAGGCCGCCTGGACTTTTGCTTATTTAACGGGGCTTTAGATAATCTCTCACAGAGCTTTCTGTAATACAGCAATCAGATCAGCGCTGCAAATATATATTGATAATAACTTCGAGGAAGCCGTCAAAAACAAAGTACTCGAACTAGACCAAGATACATTCAGGCCGTACAATATGGACAGAGACCATCTATTATCTATTAACGATGTAACGTTACGTACGAAAAACGAAAACGCCATCTCTTAAGCGGCGAGGCACCTTTGGAGCACAATCACTTTGGAGAGGCACTAATGCTCAAGAATATGGTTGACTAAGGACCCGCCTAACATGCCGACCTTCGCCGCGCTCCAGCGAGAGCACGGCGGACGGCGGCGGTCAGCCTCCCCTTGTCGCTGGTGTTCGGACTAAATGTAAATGGTCCGGGGACACCCACCGGTCGGCGGTCTCACCGGCGTTTCATGCCACCGCCGCGACACCCGGCCGATTTCTGCTTCACCTGCCCACGCAGCATGGCCGCCAGCCCCACCCCACACCACTTCCAACCCCAACCCGAGGAGGATGACACCGCCGGCTTGCCTACGCGCTCCTACGCGTAGAACCCCATCCAGCGCTATTGGTACGCTTCCTCCCAAGCCCGCAGACTACCCACTACCCACTCGCGCGCTCGGGAATCGTGGCGAGCATTGCCATACAGCCCTCTTCGCGCGCTGCGCTGCCACCGCAGGACTTACTGTGCCATCTATCTACCGAGGCGGTCGCCAAGTCGCCAAGTGCATCGCGCATTCGCGGACTCGTTGACGCCGGGGCCGCGCAGGCGCAGGCTCTTAGGAGACTTCTTGGCCGTCCAGCACGAGCCTATTCGCACCCAGCGCGCTTGGTCGCGTTCGAAAGTCGGGTACTCCAGCCCATTCGGCCGGGTGACGTTAGCGTAGTTGTCGGTTGTCGGCGCCACACACACACGGCCGACTACGGCGCGATGCGCGCGGGCGGCGGCGGCGATTGGCGTGGCTGCTAGGGCGGCATCTTTGGAACTTTGGATATGGTTACTGGTGGCTGGCGGGGTATTCTATTATCTCAATGGATGACCGAGAAAGCGCCGGCAGCGCGCCCGGTCGCGTTCGAAAGTTGGGCACTCCAGCACTCCAGCCCAAGTCGCGTTCCGTCAAAAGAGGACCAGGCGATTTGTTTTCTTTTTGATTATTATTGTTACAATTACAACTCTAATATAAAGACGTGTAACGAAACTATTTTGTGAGTTAATTACATGTGAAATGAAATTATCTCATATTTTTGAAAGGCTCATTCTGAAGTTTGCTCAGGACAGAGCCGCCCCAAAACGCACCGGTAGACCAAGGGCTCTGACTGATACTCAAGTGGTGGGTCTTCTTTTCAAGCTGCTGCGCACAGGTTGTCAGTGGAGAGAATTGGACTGTGGTGAAGGCTCTCACATGGCAGTGCGCCGCCGATTGGAGCTCTGGAAAGAAAAGGGAGTCGTAGATGCTGCATATACCCAAGCACTGAACACATACTCGAAACTTCACCCTCCCAGGCGGCATATCATCGATTCTTGTCATCTACGGAATCGGCATGGAAGAAGACCTGACACTGGACGGAACCACGTCGACCGAGGTAGACAGGGGACCAAGATCTCAGTGGTCACTGATCACCAACGAGTCGTCTACGGACTCCATCTTGACCCATCCAATCGACCGGATGTCATCCTGCTGGAGTCCACTCTCGATTCGCGTTGGGTGAAACTCGATGGCATTGAAGTCTGGGCCGACAGAGGTTATGACTCACGCGCCAACCGAAGCCGCTGCGCTGACAGAGGACTCAAAGATCGAATTTTTCGAAGACGGACGAAGACAACTCGTCGCTCAAATTCAAAACGAGTGATTGTTGAGCACACATTCGCGCACCTGCAAGCATTTCGAAGGCTGTCCTTCCGGTACGAACGGTGCTCTCTGTTGTATTCCTGCCCATCTGAAGGTTGTAGGCATGAATATTCGTGTAAGGTACGCGCTCACAATTACAATTGAACAGTTCCCCGTGTTGCCACTGACGCACAAGACACACAGATTCGGATTCCCCATGGTCTCAAGTCCAGGTTTGCAGGTTTTGGTCTCGAAATTTGCGATTCGAATTTTGTTTTTGCTGTTACTATAATCGTTGGCTCGTTTAAGGTAATAAACCGGCATGACTTCGACTTCTCGTTCTGCAGTCGCTCTGCGAGACTCTCTCTCTCTCTCTCTCTCCGTCCGCCTCTCCTCGGCCGACGGCAAGAAGATTCGTCCAAAACATTCTCCGGTCCCAAGATATCTCGTGGGGGGTCTCTGCAGTCCCCGCGGTTCCCGACCGCCTCTGCGTCCAGAGTCCCCCCGCGGAAAGAGTGAACGCACGGCGTGCACCTTCCTGGAAGTTGCTATGCGCACGCACGGCGCCCCGCGGGGGGGGGAAGTCGATGTGCATACGCACGGCGTGCACAATGATTGCAAGCAATCACACGTGCTGCGCAAACGAAACATCTCGTATATGGCTACTTTACGTTAATGTGGGCCTTAGGGGAAAAAGTTTCTATGCGCACGCACGGCGCCCTCGCGAGGGGGGAAGTCGATGCGCATACGCACGGCGTGCACAGTGATTGCAAGTAATCACATGTGCTGCGTAAACGAAACATCTCGTATACGGCGACTTTACGTTAATGTGGGCCTTAGAGGAAAAAGTTTCTATGCACATCTCGTATACGGCGATTAGCTTTGTTTTGTACCACTATTGTTAATAACTAAAAAGAAAACAGATATGTTGAAAAACCACCTGGTCCTCTTTTGACGGAACGCGACTTCTCGTACCCCAAACGTAACTTCGTTCCACCTCCGACCGCCACCGTCGGCGCCGCCCAAATCATGGACCAACAAGTCCAGATTGAGGCTCTCCGCGGCGCTGTCGACCGCCTCGAGTCCTCTACCCTCCAAGCCGCCCAACGCCACGAAGAATTTCAACGGGAGGTGGGGTCTACCTTCATCACGATACTCAACATTCTACAGCAGGGCCAAGCGGGCACTACGACTTCGTCTCGAGTCGAAACCTCGCCACCGCTTGTGGAAGAAGGAGACAACTCCATTGGTGCCCCTCCGGCCTCGGTTAAGTTCCCTTCTCAACCTTTGCCCGCCGCGCCGTTCTCCGTTCCGCCGAATTCGATTTCCGATCCCGGACCCAATACGCCTGTTCCTGTCCCGTCAGCCAAGCCTGTTTCTGATCCCCAACCTCCACCCACCGTCGCGGGCCTCCGCTCGCTTCCAAATCCGGCGGCTCGGCGCCATCCCGTCGATCCAAGCCTCGCCGGTGATGCTTCTGAGCGAGAGGTCATCCTAGCCTCGTGGGGCCAACTGTTTGAGGATGCCGCCTACGAGGTAGCCTCTCTCTACAGGAAGTCCGACGATTTCGAGCTCATCCACGCCATTCTCAACAGCGGCCTCTCTCGAGCCGGCAATGTTTGGCACTACCGCGTGTTTTTCGAGAAGGAGCACGTGACCAAGTGGGCTCGGAGCCGCTTCTTCCTCGACCGCACCCTCCATCACCAAGTCCGAATGGGCAAAGAGCTTTCCGAGATCAAGTTCCCGAAGGGCCTGGCCTCGGACAACGTCCAGACAGCGGCCACCTCCTGGAATGATTTTCGTCTGTCCTTCATCAAGCCGCTCGAGCGCGCCCTCTCGCTCGGCTGCGACCACCGTGAAATCTTTACATCCTTGCTAGCGGCCGCCAACTTGTGCACCACCGGCAACCAAAGGATCTACGCCTTCCTCCTCGATCTCGCCGAAGACCCGGTCCTCTCTCTCAACCCCGCACTGGCCTGCGACGTGCTTCTCCGCAAGTGCGACGCCACCTTCGCGGCCAACGTGCCCGGCTTCGCCAAAGACTCCGCCTCCATGGAGTGGGACAGGCTCGTAGCCCGTGAAGCCGGCTCCGATCTCTTAGAGTTATCCAAGAATTTGGTGCGCGCGTACGTCCGCAAGATGGGTGACGCGAAGGTGGATGCCACGACGGTCTGGGACCACCCAAACATGTCGCACGATATCAATCAACGATTCGAGTCCATCATCCGGAACGACAAGGTCGACGCGGCTCGCGGCGTGGATAACGCGACCAAGTTCGGCGAGTGTCTTGCAAAGACTCGCTTCCGCGTCGAGAACCACGAGCTCCCTCGTTCGGCCCTTTCGTGCGTCAACCTCTGCCAGCGCTACCTGAGCCCGTACGAACAAGCCCGCGCTGGCCAACAACAAGCGTCGGTCACCACGGTCGCCGCCGTGACGCCGCCGGCGACTACTTCCAAGCCCACCAAGACCGCCAAGGTTGCTAAGGCTGCCTCTAACCCCGTGGACACTACGGCTTCGATGGTCGCCGCCGTCCAAGCGGCGGTGGCCGAGGCATTAAAATCGCAAAACAACAACTCGAACCGCAAGACGACTGGCGCTGACAATCGTCGGGCTCCTCCTCCACCTACGAATTACTCCGCATCGTCTCCGCTACCGGACGCACTTCTTGACCGTCCCCTCGGCAAAAGCACGTCTTCTCGTCGCCAATGTGAGCCCCCTCCGAACGGCCTTGGGCTTCCGGCCGATTCGGGCCTCTCGGAATGGGATCCAGGTAGCTGGTCTCGAGCGCGAGCCCGCTTCTGGCAAATTTCTCGTTACGCGGGTCACCCGGCCCTTCGCGCTGCGCTCACGCGCTGCCGCCCCTCCGATGCCACCATGACGGCGCCGCGTCTCGACGACTTAGACCGCGACGTCAAGGAGTGGACCGACGCCAACGGCTGCGCGTACTGCGCCTTTCGTCCCCGGGCTCCATCTGGTACGCCCGAGGCAGACCTGTGGAAGTATGGCACGGGCGACGGAGCTCATAACCCCGTCGTTTGCCAACCGTACATTCGTTTTCTCTGCGAAGGCGGCAGTGGCGAGTGTGGTAACGACCCAGAAGTCCACCGCCGCCTCCGCACGATGGTTGTTCTCCGTCCGGCCCAGTAGGTCGCCGGCGGGGCCCACGTCCGCGCTGTTACCCCGCTACCAGTCCAGGGTAGTGGGCCTGAACGCCACCCACCAAAAGATCGTATTACACTACGGCCGAGTACTTCTACGGCCCCCAACCGGTACCCCAAGATTCCCCAAGTTCCAGACAAGCCCTGCCACCTCCATCCCCCTCTTTCTCCTGCCTCCTCGCCGATTGCCCCTATTTCTCCCAATGCCGATAATTCCATCCTGATTCTCGATATCACGCACGAGTCCTCAAAACCAAGTCAACCGTCACCGCCTCTCTATCAACTCAAGCCGCTCAACCGCTATCCCACGCCACTCCCCAAGCATCAACAGTCCAAGACCTCACGGTCTGCGAAAATCCAGCCGCCGCAGGCCCAATCCAACCTTCAATCTCTCAAATCAAATTTCGCATGTCCGAGCCACAAAACGTCTCCCGAGTACGAGTACGAGTCCAAGTCACGTTCAGAATTACCCTCTTCGTCCTACGCCACCGCGAGCCCATCTACGAGTCTGAGCCCAGTCCAGTCATCACCGGTATCACCAGTCTCCATCGCTACGACGATGGAGGCGCAGTTCTCCGGTTCCTCCCCACTTTCTTTCGAGTCCGAGTCCAAGCCTGTTTTGAGCAAACCCCGTTCTGAGCCATCCGAGTCCGAGTCCGAGTCCGAGTTTACAACGTCACCGAGTCCTACCACGCGGTCGACCGCAGGATTAACGGAGCTCCAGCCACCCACTAAGCCTCCGACGACCACTCCTTCCGCGGGAGTGTTCACCTTCGGTCCTCCGCGCCCCGAGTCTGAGTCATTTGGAAACTCCGGTCACGTCCAGAATTCCAACCATACCCGAGCCCCGTTTCACGAGCCACCGCGTATCGAGTCCAAACACAAGCTGACGCCGAAGCCCTCGACGACAGCCACTGTGTCCTTGTCCAAGCCACCGTTTCGAGTCTCGCCGCAGCCGGCCTGCCACTCCAGCAAGCTGCACGCCGCCGAGCCGATCCCTTCCGTTTCCGTTCCGAGTCCGAGTCCAATTGCACAAGACAGTGCATCCCGAGCCCGCGTAATCAAGCCCGTCACCGAGTCCGAGATTACGGCCGCACCGAGCCAACCGGTGCTGGCCACCATGCCCCTATCGTCATCACAAGCTTCCGCTTCGTCCTCATCGACGGTTGCGACGCCAGGGGGCTTCACCTTTGGGCCGGCCCCGTCCGTTCCCATTTCGAAAATTAGCCCTGTTTTTGGCGTCCAGCACGCTAGGAACGACGAGTCCGAGTCCGAGCACAAATCAACGTCACCGCGGAGTCCGCGGTCGACCACCGGCGTTCCCACGCCACCCCATCAGTCAAGAGCCATGGAGGAGCTTGCACAGCCGTCTCCTAGCCCCTCTCAAGTCGCCGAGTCTTCCGAATTCGAGTCTGAATCCACCGTAATTTCAGCGGTCCATCCACCCGCTAGCCCGAGCCAAGTCCTCCGAAGAATGCTTCGCATTGCAGAACCTCTTCGGCCACCACCCACACCAGCCGCTGCCGCAGAGCCACCACCCTGGCCTCAGCCTTCCCCGCAGCCGGCTTCTTCGACAGCCACGTCCCTTCTTTCGCCGGCGCCGACCCCGCCGACGACAGATTGCAACGAAGTCTATGCCTGGCCCGATTCCTCTCCCGACGTGACCATGGAGAGTGACCACAACTCCCTTGCACGTCGAGGAACGGCCGCCTCCCAAACCGAGCTTCTACGCCCATTGAGCCAGCCCAACCGAGTCTCTGAGCCATGTCCTTCATGTCTCTCACCGGTGGTCTCGCGGCCGCGGCGTCCGTCGCCGCAATCCGACACCCCACTTCTCCGAGTTTCTTCGTCAATCCCGTCCTCCGAGCCTGTCTCCACGTCGTCGATATCCGAGTCTACTTCCATTCGTCCTACGTCGCCGCGGCCACCGGTCGCAGCCTCCAAGCACTGCCTGCCTCTCGATACCACTGCCACCGCCATCATGCGCGTGGCAGCGATCAATGCGTCCGCGATCCAGTCCTTCGATTCCTCTCGAAACAACTCCGATGTCGGCACCCGCGATGATACCCCGTCACCCGCTCTCCACGCTCTCGCCTCTCTTCGTGCACGAGCGAGCGGCTCTGCGGTGGTATTACCTCGGCACCTCACGGAGGCAGCCCAAGAGCTCCGCCGGCCGCGCAGTGGCACCTTAGCCTCGCCTGCCGCCGCGCTACCCAAGCACTTCGATGAGCTTTGCGCTGAGCTCACGAAGACGAGTCAACAAGTCCAAGACGGGCTGACTTCTGGCTGTCACGCCCCACGAGTTCTCGTCGTTGGTGAGACTAGCGGCGTCGTCTCCTCCATGTTCCTACTCGCCGGAGCTGATGTAGCTACGTGCGATTTATATCCTTCCGAGATTGACTACGTGCCCCACTTCCAAGGCGACGCGCTTCATGTCCAAAACCTAGGTTGGGACCTAGTCATCGCCCACCCGCCCTGCACGTACCTCTCCGCCGTCAGCAGCCAATGGCTTTCCCAAGAACCCGGACGTCGTGCCGCTCTTGAGTCGGCCGCCCGCGTCTTCAAGTCAATGGCCTCCGCCACTGCTCCGTTTGTAGCGGTTGAGAACCCTCGGATGCATGCGGAAGCTCGCCGTTTAGTCGGGGGGTTGACCCCGACCCAATTCGTCCAACCATGGGAGCACGGCACTGGACACCAGAAAGCCACCGGGTTGTACCTCACCAAAGGGCTGCCGCCCCTTCAGCCAACCTGCGTCGTGGATGGCCGTGAGTCAGCCATGGCTAATCTGTCTCCTTCACCGCACCGTGGCGCTCTGCGCAGCCGCACCTACGTCGGTGTAGCTGGAGCGATGGCGACCCATTGGATGCCTGTTCTTCTTCGACATTTGAGCCAACAGCGAGACCAGCCATCGACGAAGATATTGTCCGCGTTAGAGCTACTCGCTTGCGCGCGGCGCAGCCTATCGGACCGGCCTTCCCTTAGCTCGACTGAGGCTACCGCATACGAGCCGTGGTCGGCTCTTCATCGTTATGAGAGGGGGAGGGAAACTAGTGAAGTTTCTTCCGACCCCGTTGTTTCCCGTCCAGCTACTCCCGAGTCAGACAACCACGAAGACCAAAAAGAAACCCACGATAACCACGACAACGACACGCCACTCTACGCCTCCGAGTCTACTCTCCACGACCCATTCTCTCCATGGACCGCCCCGCCTCCGGCACGCGCGAGCTCGCCGCGTCCGACGACGCCGACGACTCTCCGGAAGCGGCGCCAACAATGGCAAGCATTCGGAGTGAACGGGGACCAGAAATGGTCCAACGTCACGCTCGAAACCGCTGACGAAATAAGAGCGCAAGCTCTAGCCGGACGAGGCGCCGACGAGGAATCCGACCTCGCCGCTGCCGTCCGAGCGCCGATCGAGTTCGTGGAAGCCAAAGGCATCCGCGCCGAAGAGCTAGCCTCATTAGTTCGAAGACCCAAGACAGAAGCCCAAGCTCGTCTCGAGAAAGACTGGGAAAAGATGTCCGACCACCCGAGGCACCCCACCGACAAGAGAGGCCTGGGATACACTAGTCCCAAGCTATCACCCTGCACCGCTACCAACGAGGACGACGCCTCTAGACCCTCTGCCACGATAGCGGCAGTCGGATTACCCGAAGAGACGACGATCACCACGACGACGAATTCACCCGAGCAACCACGCTGTCGACCAACCCCGTCCCCGTCCGACACCATCGCACACGTGACCGCGCACCGACCGGATAGCGTCGTGGATACCCTACCATCTGCCTACCCAAGGCATTGCCTATATGTTCGAGACCTAGTGGTCTGCCGCTCCGGCGAGGCTACCGGCAAAGAAGGAGTTATCTTAGCCGACTCCGCTCTCACGGTCAACAGCACACTCGCTGACACCGGAGCTGGCCCGTCGGTCGTGACCACTTCCCTCTTGTCCAGCCTACCCAAAGACGCATGCGTCGAGCGGCTGCCACAAGCCGTAGTGACACCGCTTCACGGTCCGGACGGCCTGCCTCTTATCACGCGAGGCAAGGCTCGAATCGTCTTCTCCGTCGGTGGATTTCTCTTTCGTCATACGTTCATGGTGATTGAAGGCAACCCGATGCTGCTGCTCGGGAACGACTTCTTAGCCACGCACGCCGCTTCGATTCAGCTCGCCTCCGACAGCGCGGACGGCTCTATCACCCTCGGTGCTCCATCCACGGTGGCTCCTCTTGAGGTTAATGGCAGTCCAAGCCCCGACGCTCCGCCGATCTTTCGCGTCTCGACGTCACCGATAGCGGTGGTCCCTGTCAGCATGACTTGTGCACAGGTCTGTCCGACCTCCGCGAACCCAATCACGACTGACTTCTTCCGAGGGCCGCAGGCCACCAAAAACGACAACCAGCTAGTCACCGAGCCTCTCTTCAGCACGGCCGATGAGTTTGCCGCCAAAGCGCCGGCATCATGTGGCTCCGAGTACCTCCTATACACCCACGAACCTATCACGATCCCGGCCTATCATCGGGCAACGTTTCACCAATTCCGCTAGCTCTTCGAGAACACGAAGACTGCGCCATGCTCGTGGACCGACTCCCTACGCGTGAAACGATCGATAGCTCTCCTCTCGTCATTCCCCAAGTAGAGAGGTCGAACGCCGACCACACCATCGCGGTTACGGTGGTCAACACTGACCCCAAACCTCTACACCTTCCGTCGTTCCATCCTGTAGCTTCGCTACAGGTTCGATTCAAAATTCACGCTGGAACATATCGCCGCGTCGGGGCCGTTAACTCGCCGGATGTGATTGAGTCGCTCGACGAGGACCAGCGTAAGCTCCTCGAGGCAGCCAAGATCGACCCCGAAGGCCGTCTCTCGATGCCCCAACGTGAACAAGTTCGTCGTCTACTGGCCCGACGTATCGCTGCTTTCGCAATTGACCCGACCAACCCGAATCACACTCACGTGATGGAGGTAGAGCTACCGCTCAACCCCGGAGCCGAAGCTCACCGCCACGCACCGTCTAGAGTTGGACGAGAGGGTGAGAAGATCATAGAGGACGAAGTTTGCAAGATGGAGTCCGCGGGCATCATTAGGAAATCAAATTCGTCGTGGGCCTCTCGAGTCGTGCTAGTCACTAAGAAGGATGGCTCCGTACGTTTCTGCGTAGATTATCGCGACGTCAACTCCAAGCTTCGTCTAGAGGACAGCCCTCTTCCCCTCACGGTAGAAGCCATCGACCGATTGTCGTCCGGCCAAGGCAACCTTGATTCTCTATTCCTTTGCACCCTGGACCTGGCATCTGGTTTCTGGGGTATACCGATCAAAGAGTCCGATAAACATATCACCGCGTTCACTACTCATCGCGGCAAGTACGAGTTCAATTACTTGCCTTTTGGTGTTCAATCCGGTCCCTCGTATATGTGCCGCCTCATGGACGCCGTTCTCGGTGGGCTGGCATGGGAGATTTGTATGCCATACTTGGATGATGTCGGCGCCTGGTCGACAGGCGTAGGTGACTCGCTGCAGGCCAGGGAAGAGTCGTCATTCCAACAAATGTTACACCGTCTTGATCTTGTCTTGGAACGTCTCATCTGGGCGGGCCTCACTTGCAGGATGTCGAAATGCGTTTTCTTTGCCACCTCGGCTGAATATCTCGGCCACGTTGTTTCGCGTGAAGGTCTTCGGATGGATCCCAAGAAAGTGGAAGCCGTCTCGAAAATCGACCCTACCCAAATCAACTCTATCGAAGCCGTCCGTTCTTTCCTTGGACTGTGCTCGTACTACCGCCGTTTTATACGCCGTTTTGCGATCCGTGCAGCGCCGTTAACCGCTCTCACGCGGAAAGGGTGCGATGTCCCGGTCGAGTCGCAAACAGAAGCCTGTCGCCAGGCTATCGAAGATCTCAAGCAAGCTATCTGTGAAGAACCCGTACTCGCACCTCCTCGAGACGACCGTCCTTTCCTCGTTAAGACCGACGGTGCTAGCAAGCTCGGCATCGCCGGCGTCCTTGCTCAGAAAGACGACGAAGGGAGAGCGCGCGTTGTTGCATACTACGGTCGTAGTTTGAGTCCGGCTGAGCGCCATTGGACAGTTACTGAAATCGAACTTCTAGCAGCGCTAGAATCGATCCGAAATTGGAGGCCGTATCTTTGGGGTCGCCACTTCACCCTCGTCGTAGACCATTCAGCTTTGCGCTGGCTTCACACGATGAAAGATCAAGTCACCGGTGGTCCAGCCTCGCGCCTCATGCGATGGGTCCTGAAGCTAGCCGAATATCGATTCGACGTCGTGCACAAACCTGGAGTCACTCACTGGGACGCCGACGGCTTATCCCGCCTAGTTGCTCTCGAGCCCGATCACGATCCTCTCCATCTCGAGGAGAGTGACGTCCATTCTTTCGATTCTTCCGAAATTCACGACATAGTTGCCGCCGCGGTTACGTCATCCACCCTCACCGCTCGCCGCCAACAAGCAAACGATAGGCTCGCTCGTCAAGCATCGGAATCTTCGGAGTCGATTACCTCCTCGTATCTCGATGTGGGCGTGCCTCATGCCGACGAATTGCGTCAAGCGCTCTCTACCGACGAGTTCGCTAGCTCGATCATTTCTGAACTCGAGTCGATCCTTCCGAAAGCTTCCTCTTCGATCGACTCTAGCTCGTCGTCGAAGAAAAGGTCCCGATTCCTGCTTCGCGATGGCCTACTCTACTACCGCTCCTCAGAGGCGGAAGAGGCTCCTCTTCGTTTATACATTCCGGAGTCCCTTCGTGACACGTACCTCCGCGCCTACCATGACCACCTTGGTCACCCAGGTGCGACAAGGATGACTACCCTACTTCGTTCTCGAGTTTACTGGCCTGGCCTATCCGCCTCTGTATCGGAGTACGTTCGAGAGTGCCATGAATGCACTCTTGGCAAACCGTTACCGCGACCGCTCGCCCATCCATCCGGTCTTTCTATCGGATCCTATCCTTTCGACGTCGTCTATTGCGATATTCTTTCGATGGCTCCCACCCACGATTTCGTATCCGGCCGCTCCGGTTTTGATAAGCTGATTGTTTTCGTCGATTCTCTCTCTCGTTGGATTGAAGCTGAGCCTTGCAACGGTAACCCCTCGTCCGCAAAATGTCTGGACGTCTTCATGCGTCTCATCGTATCTCGTTATGGAGTCCCTCGCCAACTTCGAACCGACGCCGGCTCGAATCTTTGCTCTCGGTTAGTGGACCTAATTCTCAAAGCGACTGGCACGGACTTGAGCACTACTGAAGCCTATCGCCACGAAGGCGTAGGGCTAGTGGAAAGAGCTCAACAAACTCTCCTCACGATGACTCGAGTCTCCAATGAAGGCGGCGCCCATTGGGTCGACCACCTTCCGTTCTTCTCATGTCTATGCGAGCGACCGCCGGTCGCGTCGTACCCAAGTCACCCGCGGCTATCTTGTTTGGTCGGGAGCTTCGTCTTCCAGCTCAACTTGCTGACCCTGCTCCTGTTCTCGAGTTCCTTCCATCTAGGCCTCCGTCCGATGCCGTCATTTACGCCACCGAGCTCAATAAGAAGCTTCTCGAGTCGTGCGTTCCGCCCTCGAAAGTACTCAAGAAGCCCAACGCGAATCGATGCGCTCC
>CM030939.1:4708826-4733826 GCA_018136815.1 Isochrysis galbana | reverse complement strand
GATTCAAGCCGCGCTGATGTTGCGTTACAACAACAACAACCGGGTGGGAATGAGGGAGTGAAGTCTTCATAAGTGTGCATGTGTTTGCGTGGTTTGTGTCATGTAGTCATGTACAAAGAGGCGCTATTTGCTATTTGTAATAATGACGTGCGAGGTAGGTAGAGGTGGAGGTGCAGGTGCAGGTAGGTCGGCGTCGGACGCGCGCGCGCGATCGCTAGTTGCGAGTTTTTTTGTGTGTGTTCCTCAAGGGAAACGTGCTGCGGACGTACTTGCGGCACCACAAATTGCCACAAGTTTGACGACAAGTTTGGGCAGTGAGCTACAAGAATCACGCAAGTTTGGCCGACAAGTTTGGGCGAATTCGAATTCGGCTAAAAGTTTTTACCCACCCCTAACCCCCGATCCCATGCATCCAAGCGAAGCTTTTGACCGAGAACGAGAACGAGAGAATTATTATAACGATAAATGCCGAACGACGAAGAGAAGCCTAACGAGCGTCGATTCGCGAATGCGACACCCGGACCCCACACTCCAAACCAGGCCTCAGGTAGTGCACCGAGGTCGGACCCCGGAAACCAAAGAAAAAGGAAAGAAGGGGGGCAGGGGAGGAGGTGGAGGGAGGGGAGATAAGGGCGATGGAAATAGAGCGGGAGAGTCCTGTAGACGGTAGGTGTATAGCCCTGAATCCTCAGATTTTTTTTCTCAGAAGCATCTATACTAATAAGAGTAATAGAGAGATATACCACACTGAGCAGAGCACTACTATTTGCGCACAACACTCACTCGGCAAGAACCATTCGGCGGCGGCTCGCGCCGCATGCCGATGAGAGAGATACCGACAGGGGGAGGCGTTCATCTATACCGCGTTTACTCTACTTTTACACACTTGTGTGGCACGCGTGTCGTCCACAACGGTGCGGGCCACCTTCGCCGTCCCTCGCTCTCTCCGCCTTCCCCGCCCCACGGGGCTGCAGCGTGAGCGTGTTCGGATGGCTAAAATCAAGGTGCGCGATAACCGGGGGCAGGCGCGCAAGAAGGCTAAGATCGCCGCGTACGGCAAGATGCGCAGAGTGCAGAAGGTCGGCGCGAACAAGCTCACGCCTGCTGTGCAGATGCCTGCGCTGCTGCCAGCCAGGTCGACACCGGCCAAAGGTCCATCCTCGCAGCAGCAGTCGCATAGGAGTCGCCAGCCGCACAATCCGTATGCGCACGACACTTTGAGCCACATGCTCCTGCTTGGCGAGGGCGACCTGAGCTTTGCTGCATCACTTGCCACGCTCTGGGGTGAGTGCACACGACTGGTTGCCACAACCCTGCAGAGCGAGCGCGAAAGCCTTGCGCAGGCTGATGTTGAGGACAATATCGAGACAATTCGTGCGTGCGGCGGCACCGTTCTCTTCGGCGTCGACGCTACACGGTTGAGCACTCCAGAGGCTGTCGGGCGAAGGAAGGGCTTCGATCGCATTATCTTTAACTTCCCGCTAGTTAGCGGTGGCTTGCCAAAGGATACTCCATCCGCCACCTCTGCAAACCAGGCTCTGCTACGAGAGATTTTCGGAAATACGGCGGCAGGAGGCTTGCTCTGTCCGGATGGCGAGCTGCACGTGACCATTCCACGCGGTCAGCCCTACGAACAATGGGGACTACCAACACTCGCAAAGCTTGCTGGTTTGCGTGTGAAGTGTGCCATCCCGTTTGATGCTGCCGCTTACCCTGGATATAGAAGCGACATCCCGCACACCAACGGCGGCGCGCTGACCTATGCCCTTGTCAAGGTGGGCACACGAGCGGTCCCGACTGAAGAGGTAAAGAAGAGATTCGGAGGCTCGGCTAAAGAAATGAACAAGCAACGGCGAAAAAAACCAAGGAAGCCGTGATCGGTTCACATGCGTGATGGCTGCTTAAGGTGTTGTCGCTGTTGCCACAAGCGCTGAGGCTGCCACATCTGCAAATTGCATATCAAAATTTAGCGATTCAGGCGACATGCTCGCGCGTTTGGCGTTCATTGATTCATATGCCGCGACATGTAGCTCGGAGGCCGCTACCTAAGGTCTGATTCTTTTTTCGACCCATACCCATGCGCAAATCGAGTATAACTTCTACTTGCTTCCTTCCCCGAAAAAAAGCCCTTTCAACATTCTCGCCTCGCGCGTGGCACTAGGGTTCGCTCCTGTAGCCACGCCCCATTCCCTCCCTCTACCCTCACTACCCGCCTTGCGGCTTGCGGCACTCCCCTTGTGCTCTACTTAGGGGCCTAAGATGTGTTGTGGTTAGGGGGAGAGCCGCCCTTTAGGTTTCCCAAGGAGAGGCCCTCTCCCTCTTTGTTTTCCCGCCTTCGCGTGTTTTTGGTTTCTCCCTTCGGGTCGCATCCTCTCCGTCCGATCGGGATCCTCCGATCCCGATCTTCCTCTCTTCCGCCCCCGTGTGTTAGGATAGGGATAGGGGTGATCGCTCTCGATCCCCCTCCCTTGTTTTCTCATGTGTGCGCCCCCTTTCTTTCCTTGCGCGCGCCCCCGTGTGTTTCCCGCGTTTTCTCGCGTCCCAGAGTTCCCGAGAGTCGCGCCCATGGCCGCACTCCCAGGGGCTCTGGGCGGCGAGCTCTCTCGACCAGTTGCCACCAGCAGCGCTGGTCGAGTCGGCGTATGTGAGAACGTCGCCAGGAACTCTTGTGCGACTTGCAGGGCATTGCCGATCTTGTCGAGCTGACTGCGCGCCGAGCCTGCGTTTGAGTGAAGGTATTGCACGTGGTTCATGCACCAGTCGGGCTCGTTCACGTTGAGCTGCATGCAGTCCATTATCTGAAGCAGGCTTTCTTCGGCGACGAGCGCGTCACGCAATTCGCGGTCCACGAGATTCCACCGTGTCGAAAGGTCCTCGGTGGTCGCGCATAAAGTCGCAAAGTCTTTCGTGGCCACGTGCATACTTTTCGTCCACGCTGAGAGGGTGCCGTCCGCGCGGAGCGCGGCATTCTTCATGCTGGCGAACAGCTTCTGGCAAGTGTCCATTTTGGAATCCTCTTGCAGTTTGATCGCCGTCACCGTTTCTTGGTGCAGGCGCGCGAGAGCCATGTGGGCAATTTGTGTAGGCGTGGCAAGCTTGGTGTTGTTGTGCGGCATGCCGCGGTCCGCGCCGACTCCAGCGGCTACGTTCGAAGGGAGGGTGGAGCCGCCGAGCGGAGCGCCCAGCGTTGCTACTTGGTGACGGAGGGACGCGGTCGCGATGGGGACGGTGCTCTGCGGATGCATGGGTGGGAACGAGAGAACTTTTGCGCAAATCTCCAGGAGCGGGTGGGGCGACCAGTTGTGGGAAGCGAGTGGAGCGAGGAGAGAGGTAGAGAAGCGGGGGTCAGGTGAGCGAGGGGTGGAGGCGAGAGCCCTACGAGCCAACCGCAGGCAGTGTGCCACGAGGCCAAAGCACAAACTTGAGCGAAACTTGTTGAATATCAAAGACTTTCGACACATAGTCATCCTCTCAGGCGCAATGCGAGTAGGCCTCTTCGCCTCTCCTCCCCTGCATTCACTCCCACACACCATATTGAAACGGGCGGTACTTTGATGAACAGTGACACCCGCAGGCGGGCGGCAAATAGGAGAAGAGACCGCAGAGAGTCGGAATCCCCGCCTGCTTTGCCTTCTCGAAAACGTTCGTCATCTGATCTCCTCCGTGAGATAGAGAAGGGACGACTCGTCTAGAAACACCCCCCCGGCCATCTGAGATAAAGAAGGGACGACGCCCCCCCCCCCCTCCTGCTCGCCTCATTTTCCGAAAACATTTGTGATATGATCTCCCGCGCGAGATGAAGAAGAGATTGGATCTCCTCCCCGTCCACGTCTGGGAAGCATGTAACTCTCACGAACCACGAACGGCTCTCGACTCGTCTCTCTTCTTCTTCCGCAGTTTTGCCAATCATGGGTGTCGATTGAAAAAAAAAACTCAGCAGTGCCACTGACACCCCCCCACCTCCCTGTGTCAGTTTTGCCGATACATGGTAGCGCCCACCGAGGTCCCCCTCATGACCCCGCCCGCTTCGCCCTCACTGGCCGCTGAAGAGGACTCCGTCTCGTACTGCGACTCGGCCACCGTCAGCCCAGCGCCAGTCAACCGACCGCCCGAGCAGCTCATCAACCGCATTCTCAGCATCGAACGCAGTGTGCAGAGGACCTTTCGGGAAGTCGTCTTCTTCACCGACAGCCCCGGTGGCCTCGCATTCAAGGTGTCCTTGACGTGCGACGATCCGGTAAGCACCCATGAGTTGGAGGAGGTCGTCACCACCGCGGCCTTTTGCATCCAGCACCCCCGGCAGCTCGTCTTGGGAGACTGGAAGTACGACTTTGCACGGTCGTGGTCTGCGCCAACCAAGAGCGCGGCCGAGAGCCTCCAGCGAGCGGGGAATCGGGAGCTCTACACAGTTGACATCCATCTTGTGAATCGCACCTCTTTGGCGAGTTATGACGACACTGCGATCTCTCAAGTCATGCTCACACGCATGCTGCAGCTCATTCAATGAGCTCATTCACACGCTTGCGGGTGGAGTGATGGTGACTGGGGCGAAATGCGTCCTGGAGTCTCGTGGGGAATCGCTTGCCTTTTGCTTTGCAGCAAACGGCGTTGAAACCGTGTGAAGTCTTTCTTCAGACGTCGCCATCCGCCCGGTGTGCTGGCTATGGGCGTGCAAGGGCGGACGTCGGCAGTCTGACGCCCACGTGGTTGCATTCTTCAACTCGGGCAGCGGGCATGGTTGCATTCTTCAACAAGGGCGGGATGATCGTTCAAGGTGTGACAAAAAAGGGAACCACATGGTGGGTGTGACAAAAAGGGAACCTCGAGTTGTTCATGCGCGCGGCCAACGTCCAACTCCGATTCCTTTAACACCCATCGCCCCGAATGCAAGTACGATTGATGGCACGATAATGAATAAGGACCAGGCAATAATGGGAACTATTAATTTCTTTAGTTCCTCCACCTCATATTCATCACGCTTCTAGGGTATGTATACCAACATGACGTTCCCTTATTGTTATGCAAGAAAAAAAGGTATTCACGCTCGGGGAAGCGTGTCCGAGTTAGGGGCCAAGTTGAGGCGCAAACTAGGAGGGAGGCGAGGGCGCCCCCGTCAATGACACAATCTCAAAAAAAAATTTACTTTGCATACTGTAAGATGTGGGTCTACGCCCGTGATACCTTTTTCGACGATGGTCCCTACGACGTCGTCCCCTTGATCAGTCTCTTGGGTGGCATCACCTTCTGGTTTCTCGTTAGTGCTTCATTCGCAGCAGTCATCGCGTCGAGGGATGGCCTCACAAGGGTCGGGATCGCGGTCGGGGTGGTCTTCGCGCTGTTTATTCTTCTCCTCTTGATACTGTGGAAGACAAAGTATTTTCGCTTTTACAAGACGGAGAAAATGAAACTGACCTTCGATGCGGAGGCTATATTGAAACGGGAGGCACAAACGAAACACAAGACGTCTTCCGCTTGATGGGTCCCCGTGTTTTTGTTTGTTTGCGCGCGGTCAACCCCCGAGTTAGGGGCGAAGTTAGGGGTCAGTAGAAATTATATACCTAAAAAGCCGGGAGGGGCGTGACAAAAAAAAGGAACCTCGAGTTGCACCCTCTCGTTCTCAGGGCCGTACCCCCCTAATACAAAACCCCCTGACCACGGATCCAGCCACAGCCGCGCCCCTCGTGAGTTGCTGGAGTTTCTCTGCCAGATGATTCGTATAGCTCCTCAACGTTGGACACGGCACCCCCGCACCGGCACACGCCTTGCTGCTAGGAGGAGGGAGGGGTTAGGAGCCAGGCGCTTTAGCACTTTAAACGGCTTTTGTAATGGCATGGTGATAATTTTTTGGTGAGAAAGCGTGCGACTGGCGGGGCACCTTAACACTTGAGTCGGAGCCCCCGGCTTGCCGCCTTAGCTTCAGTCGCGTAACGCCCGTGTAAAGACGAAACCGTGCTACGAGCCGGCCGCCGCCGCTGCCATCGCCATTGCCGCCATCGCAATCTAGCCGCATAGCCCCCCCCCCCCCTTCTCCGCTGCAGTCGCTTTGCACATGCTATCCGATGGATGCATTGGCTTAGTCCCGCGTTGCGCGCTCTTTCCGTGAATACGACAAGGAGAGAACGAATGATCTGCACGCGTCTCGCTATATGCGTAAGGACCAAATATGTATGTTATACTAAATCCTAAATCTCAGCATATCCGATTCCAAAAGAGATCGGCTACTTCTTTTCTGGCGTGGATAGGTGGCCACCCATCGAGCTTCTCCGCATCGGTTCGCATGTATCGATTGATGGTGTCCAGGGCCGTGTGCGCGCGTGGCAATGGCAATGGCACCGGGTTTTTTCGGATCGTGACACAATGTCGGAAGTCCGAATGGCGCCAACGCGAGCTACGTGTCACACGCCGCTCATGGCATCGTTGTGGCGGGGGGGGGGGGTTCATTCATGCAGTCGCTCATCTTATGCCATCGTCCTGGTGGGGGTTATTCGTCGAGCCGTTCACTCATCCCCTTCTTCACCAACGGGTGGTGGACTAATGTTGTCAGATTGCATCTCTCTGCCGGCTAAAGCGAGGAAGGCACGCGTTTCCTTGTGTGCCTCAGACATGGCGCCAGCGCCGTGGCGGTTCTCGTCGGGCATGAAGACATTCTCACTCACCGCCCAGACCTAGGAAGAGTAGCAGGGCGGCGTTTGTGGCGATGGAGCCCGCACGTTGCACAAGCCAGGGCAGGCGTTTCGGGAGCACAACAAATTTGGGCTCGCGAGTACAACGCGGCCTAGCGCCCACTTGGGCATAGGAGGCACGGCGACACGCAATCATATTGACCCACCTCAATAGCGGCCACCTCAAATTCTACGGCAGAAGCAAGAGATCCATCTAGCAAAAAGGTAGAACATTGCTCTTCGGCGCGACCGGTTTCAAGGGAGTCGTGCCTGAGGGGCACCGATTGGGGAGGCAGACTGGATGTATGCTAGGATAGGAGGAGGCAGACTGGATGTATGCTAGGATAGCACGCACGCAATCCTACGCGAATATTTTGCGGCATTTCAAAAAGCGCAGAAAGAGCGTTCCACAACCCATAATATCATGGAAGCGGGTGGTTTCCCTACGGGGTCGGTCCTTGTGCTATAGTGTGCAAGTACTCACAACCACAACCCGAAGAACCTCGAGTCAAGATTCCCTCCGAAGGCGATGCCGTTCGGCAGCATTTCTTTGTGTGCGTTGCAATACACGAAATTAGAGTTGTCTCCGGATGCACGGAATACGCGCGAGGAATCACTGCTTGCGCCGATACGGAAGAGGAAGCTTGAGAAATCGCCGAAGAATTTTGGAGAGAGGTGTAGTGGTTCCGGACAAAACGCCCCAAAAGTAGCTTGGCCCTTATCGCGCAACACGAATAGGCATGGCGCACGGCCGAATGTCAGATTGCAGAGCCGAGTAAAGGATGCGCCATCACGCGTGGTGCTGAACAACAGGCGCCAAGATCGCCGATAAGCCGGGGGCAGCGCTGCTGTAAGAGGTCGGAATGCATGTGGAGGGATGATTTCCGAGCTCATGCCGTTCAGATTGGGCAGAGGCTCAATGTTACGATGATCGACCAGCCAGGACGCCTCCGCAATCCTTGCTAGCATCTCGGCAGCGACAATCTTCATTCCATATGTGTCGCGCAAAGAACCTCCCATGGGATCGTCAGCATACTTGCCCAGCTGTACGAGCCACTCCTCCACCTCTGGTGTCACTAGCCGTGGTGCAAATTTGCGAAGCCAAGGGCCACCATCAGCTCTGATCGCTCTGACTGCCCCACTAAGCTGTGAATCATTATCGGTGGTCCGTACCTCGTCAGAGAGGGCTATGATTGCTGGGGCGCCAGACGCATCCTCGAGGAACTGCAGCCTTGCCGCCTTTACCTCTCTCAATCGTACCAATGTGCGGATGACTATGTCAAACGAGAGCACTCCGTCGTCTCCTCCCGCGAAGCCATGGAAAAGTGCTGAGGCGAGAGGCGTCCCTAGAGCCCCGTGCACTTCGATCCATTCAGCATGGCCGAAGCTCGTCGGCTCGGCCGCGTCCCTGCCAGCTAGCAGAGAGCAGTTGCGCAAGAGCATCCGCTGCTCTGTGCTTGAGTAGCGATTGAGCAGCTCAGAGTGCGACTCGGGCGCCGACTGGGAGCTGCCCATCAGGACACGCACAAGTCAGTGAGTCCGTCTGGTGAGTGCGCGTTGGAGCGGGAGAGGGGGGAAGGAAGGCGAAAACGGGGAGGGGCAGGAGGGGCGCGCCGTCCTCGGGCGCGGCGGGCGGTGACGAGAGAGGAAGCCGTCCAACAAGATGAGACTTTTGATCGTTTGGGAGGGATACATAAGTAATCAGTGCTCAGAGTAGATTACAAATGTAATCAGTGCTCAGAGTATATTATTTTCTCTGTGAACAAAGTAGTACGGAGTTTACAAAGAAGTCATAAATAGGGATGTTTACACGGGAAGAATGTGAACAAACGGAAACAAACACGCACACAAGACTCGCAGCCAACGCCGCAGGTCCTAGTCCTAGGTCCTAGGTCAGACACGGTCCTATCCCTAGATGGGAAATACGGTGCTTGGACCTGCAAATACAGCCAAATACATATGTATTTGGCCTCCGGCCAAATACATTTCAAATACATTCGAGGCCTACAACCCAGGACGCGCCTCAAATCCAAGTTGTTCCGTCATACCGTCATATGACACTTGCCATGGAACTGAGTATGATATCATACATCTAATATCATATGATACTCACTCCAAACATCTACACTTATAAACCCGCCATTATGATAAAAATCTGCTTACACAGCAGCACCCTGGAGCGTCTCCACATGGCGCCGCCCCCACTCCACGCCGGTGTGACACTCGTCATCGCCGTCGTCGCCGCCGCCATCGTTGCTGCACATCAGGTTGGCGGCCATTGGGGGGGGGGGGGGCTCGGAGCTGGGAGCGCCGGTATTTCCCGCGCCTGAACTTGAACTTGTACTAGTAAAACAAGTTGAATTTTAGGCTCTAGTCTTGTCATATGACACTCAGTATCAGGTCTAGAGCAACTAATACTGAGATATCATATATGACGATATCATATATGACAGAACGCAACCTGGCCTCAAATACAGCCAAATACATATGTATTTGGCCTCTGGCCAACTACGGTAAATACGCGTATTTCCCATCTAGGGTCCTATCAACCACTACTTTATACTTCTACTACTACTTACTACTATGGACTATGTGGCATCGCCCTCACGTACCCTGTTCCCCGAGAGGCAGGAGGGGCAAAGGGCATAGCCCCAACCTCCACCTCCACTGCCCCCAAAACCAAAACTGCCCCTGCCGGTCCTCTGGGGTCCCTCTTAAAGGACCTCCGAAAGCAGGCCGTGGTGCCGTGGTGTGCGAAGGGCGACGCGCCGCGCGCCGCAGGGAGCAGGGAGAACGAAGGGTGAGAGGGTGAGAGCAGAGAGAGGTAGAGGTAGAGGTAGAGGTAGAGGGAGAGGGCGGGAGGGATTCGCAACCCCCCGATGGCGTACGGCAAAAGACGAGACGCCGGAGACGTGGGGGGTGTTGAATGCGTGCATGAGAGTGAGAGTACAGAGCCCGAGGCTGCGCGCGCGGCGAGAAGATTAAGAATTTTCAACGATCCTCAAATCCCACAAAAATAGACCTCTATCAATCTTGTACTCATTATTATAGTATGCACCACGTACGTATCTTGTGTTTCTAGGGGTATCAAGTATAAGTATAGTACAGGACGGGCGGAGGGGTGGGGGGCGAGTGTGCTCGCTTGCTCGGCGGGCCGACACCAGGTAGAATAGGAGAGAAGGAGAGAGAGAGTCGAGAGAAGAGCAGAGCCAGCCGAGGAGGTATGGGAAAGAGGAGAAAAGAGGGAGAGAGAGCCGGGGGAAGAGGGGCGGGGAGAAGAGAGATGGAGAAGAGAGAAAGCGAGGAGGGAGGGAAGGAGAGGAGGGAAGGAGAGGATGATGATGAATCTAGGAGAGTGGGGGAGGGTGTTCGGAGTGGGAGGGAGAAGAAGAGAGAGAGGGGGGGGAGGGAGGGAGAGGGGAAGAGAGAGAGAGGGAGGGAGGGAGGGAGAGAGAGAGAGCCGAGGGCGCGCGAGAGGGGGGGGGGGGGGGGGGGGGCTGGAAGTTGGGGGGGAGGAGAGGAGGTGGGGGGGAGGGAAAGGGGGGACGGAGAGGGAGCGGCTTGCGCGCGGCCTCGTGTTTCTGATGACGCGCCTCTCATCTGACGGCGCGCGGCCCCAGGGCTCGAGCTCCATTGAGCTGGCAGAGGCGGAGCGCACACCGCTCACGCCCGTCCCCATCACAGACATCATGTCGGTCGAGTACTTTGGTGAGATCCCAGACCTGCCGCCGCCACAAGGGCGCTGGCGCAAGACCGTGATGCTCGCTCTCTGCATCGGCGCGTGGTACCTTATCTCAATCTCCATCACGCTGTTTAACAAGTGGCTCTTCTCCGTGTACGACTTCCACTTCCCGCTGCTCATCACATCACTACACGTTGGGCTCAAGGTGCGTGCGGCTGGGTGGCCGCATTACCGGCATGATGGGATATTACTAACGGACGCGATTCCTTGGGGGCGCGCACTAAACGGCAAATGCAGAGCAATCGCGCTGTGCTCGCGGCATCCTGATCTGCTCTCCTCTCGTGTTGTAAAACTGTGACCCGCTCTGTCCCGTACATGTGCTAGATGCCGGCAGCTCGTTTCGCTATGGCCGTATTTGGCTTGCGTCCTCTCTACTTTTCGACCCCTGCGGCTGTCCGCCGTATGGCACTTGGCATCTGCCCGACTGGCGTGACGATGGCAGGTGATATTGCTCTCTCGAACCTATCGCTACTGTACATCTCTGTCACTTACTACACAATTGTCAAATCGACTGTACCTCTGTGGATCTTGCTTTTCTCCGTGCTGATGCGCATCCAGAAGCTGAAGATGCAGCTTCTCCTCACAGTTGTCTGCGTCGGGGCGGGAATCGCGCTCGCGTCAGCGCCCGCGCCACATGCTGGCCACAGCGGTGGCGCTAAGCTTGATGGGGACGATTTTGCTGTGCACGATATGCAGGCTGGCGCTGCCATTGTGGGCGCCGCCCAGGGATGGGATCCTAGACAGGCACGGGGGGAGATTGCTGATGGAGATGCGAGGCGCAAGTTGACATTTGCTGTGCTGCGCGACGCTCGTGCATCGCCGACCTCAACGATCTTCTCGGTGGTGGGGTCTGGAGGTGACGTGAGCACTGAGCTTAGGTACCCGACGAGCCCAGTGCCGGGCGACCTCACAGCTACCTATGACGCACCACGCTTACTTGTACAGCTTGCGATGCTATGGAATGTTGGCCCGGATGCTAGGCTCTCGACAAAAGAAGCACGCGCCGTCCTTGAGCAGCATCCCCCATTGCCTGAGGCTCCTGCCGCGAAAGGCATGTCGGTATTAGATGCAAAACGTAAGCAAAGCAGTGAGTACCTATTCAGTGAGGCTCCACTGATAGAGGAGCGTGATCGGCTGAGACTTCATACTCTGTCGGGGCGGCTGCTCTCGAATGAGCACAGAGTCTCGGGAAGGAAGCTGGGAAAGCAGCTTTCGAAGCAGGCATCGTCGACATCGAGAGAAGCTTCGTCGAGAGCCACGCCTGGGGAGTCGGTGCAGGTTTCCGAGACGGCGCCACCATCTAATGTAGCAGGCTCGCCAAGCAGTCGCCAAGAGTCTAGTCCCACGTCCGCCTCGTTTCCTCCTACACTGGCTCTGTCTGAATCCAGCGCTGCGCTCGCCAAGGAAAGCACCAGGTCGTCCGTTTTGGCCTCTGACCCCCTCGCAACCAACGAGACCCCACCATCTTTGGTAAAAAGAGGGCAAGGACAGACTCCAAAGCCAACTTCTGCGAGCACTTCCTCGACACAGCTTATCGGCGGCTTCCTCGTTGTCCTCGCCGCGATGTGCGCCGGTTTTCGATGGGCATGCACCCAACTCCTTCTCTCTGGGGTTCCCACTTCCGCTTCCCTTCTCAACGCCGTCGATGATCGTGGTGGTGATATTGCTAGCGGAAACTCAAGCGGCGCAGCCGGCGGCGTTTCTGGAAATCTCCCAGCCAGCAGCGCAGATGTAACCCCGAATGGGTCGATGGCGCATGTGTCCGCCGATGGATGTCTGCCTCCGAGTACGAGTCGATCTTGCAATCCGAGCCCAGCACGTGGGCAATCACAGGCGAGGCTTTTGGCGCCTTCGTCGGTCGATGACGCGAAGAACGTGACAGAGTTCGACAACGAATTAAGAACCATTCACCCCATAGTGCTCTTGTATTACATGTCACCCTTCGGGCTGATCGCTCTGCTCCCGGTTGCGGTGTGTATCGAGTGCTGCCCAAGCCTCAATGGAATGGTCTCGCACAGCCGATGGCCCCGCAAGAGCTGAAGCACTCCTGCTCTCATGGCGCAAACCTAACGACTTCTTGCTTGCTACCCATTGCATCATAGCTCGCGCTCGAGGCAGCACCGCTGCGTGTCTATGTCGAGGACTCGACGGCGGAGCACCTGATCACGGTCGCCGCAATGACTGCTGCCGGTGGCCTGGCGTCGTGCCTTCTACTACTCATGGAGCTCCAGGTGCAACCCTGAGCTGCTTGCATCGATGTGGGCGATCGCTTTGGGGAAGAGGAGCCCGCCTGGCCTGGGGGCACTGTGAAGCTCTGGGCTTGCGAGCTGATCTTAGCCACCTCGCTCGACTGTGCATTGCAGAAGCTGAGCGGCGCACAACGCACGAGCTGATCCTCGTTACTTGCTCTTGTCCTCAGGTTGTGAAGCTCTCGTCGGGCCTCTCTCTCTCCATCGCGGGCATTTTCAAGGCAAGCTCGCACATAGACTAGGGCCAACGATAGTTTTGGAACAAGGTTGCAGCCGTTCTTAGATCAATTACGCCCTGCGCCCTAGCATTCCCTCATCCTGGGCACCAATTTGTGATGCGCTGCAATTCGCCGCACACTTGGCCAAGTCAGCCGTGACTACGCAAGCACTGTGGCCGGATCCTCAGCATGCCTTGTTGTGGACAACTCACGCCGTATGCACCTCTCTTGGCCTTTAGAGGGTGCACGCATTACCCCTCTTATCATTCCTCTGCCTCGGTGTTGAGCAGGAGCTTCTCACCGTCATGGCGAGCGCGCTCATCCTTGGCGACACCCTTACTATTCGCAATGTGACGGGACTCTTAGTGTGCCTCGTGGGTATTGGGTTTTACACCTATGTCAAGCATCAAGAGGATGGAGAAGCACAACCGCCTCCTGCACGAAGTAAGAGGTGCTCTACGTACGACGCCAAGACATCACATCCAAATCAGGAAGAAATGAGCGAGCTCCAGCAAGAACACGACCTAGAGAGTCCAGATTCCGAACGTCAGCGCCGACTCGGAAGTCCTCCAATAGGAAATGCGGGTCTGACCGTGGATGGCGTGGATGGTGAATAGTACGCTCGAGGTATGCGATTGTCTTTGTCCCCACAATTTTTAGTTTTAGAACATTCTTATCTGGGCGCGGTGCGACAAAGACAAGGATCTCACATGTAGAGCCGAGCTCATGCTCCCTGGGATAGGACACCCCACCACAATAAGCTACCCTTGCCCCCTCCTCAATGCCACACAAACGCCTCGCGCTAGCATTCTGCCCAAAAAATATTCTTGAAGGTTCCCGCTATGCTGCTACTGACTCACACACCTATCCTTCCCGCGTAACTGACGATTCGCTGTCGGATGGTCCATCGCATCGTCGCTCTCTTGTCGGCATTCTCTTCCGCGTCCTCCTTGGTTCCTCCTCCCCTGTCGGTTCGTGGGGAAGGTATGTTAGTGTGGAGGGTGTTCGTTTGGTTCTAGTGTTTCTGTCATTGTCAGTCAGACGGCAGCTTGGTCCCTCGACGGCCCTTTTAGCCCTTCGTCCCTCGTCCCTCGTCCTCGTTCTCGTCCCTACCCCGCTCTCGTCCCCGTTTCACGCTCCTAACAAGTCCTTACAATACCAACGCAACACCCACGCCCTCGGCCACGCTCGCTACGCCAATGTCTACTCCCTCGCCGCGTTCGCCCGCCCTCAAGGTCACCAACCCGCCTCCATCTCTAAGTGAGGTGGAGCCCGTCTTTTCCTCTGGGGGTCCCCCGGCCGCGCCTCACGCCGTAGAACCTTCCTCCTTTTCGTCGCCGTTCAACTATGTGGCAACCTCAAACCCGTCAGACGGTCCACGAGCCGCCTCCAGCGGCAACGATCTTGCCCTCGAACCAACGATGGTAAGGGGCTTCATGGTATTCCCTAGTGGCGACTCCATTTGCCATTTGTGAGCGGCGTGGCTGCACGCAGAATGGCAGCCAGCAACATTGGGCAGATCAGATGCATTCGTACCCATATTGCGCCCGAGTAGACGCAACGATTCGATCGCGTCGTATACAAGCAATATCTGAAGGCCGTCGCCCTCCAACCTGTACGTGGTTGCACAGAGGCGCTCCATATATCCAATGCTAGAGCCAATTCTATCTGAAGGGTCGCCTTCTTCGTTCGCATCACACTCTGCAAGGCCTGAAGCGTGGCCCCTCCCACTTCCTGCCTCTCGCCACTCGCTCGATGTCGTTCTCGCCGCCGTCCTCGCCCTCGCTCAAGCCCGCCTGCCCGCCTTCCTCTGCTGACGGGCTTCAGCCCGTCAGCCCCTCTGAAGTCGTCTCCTCCGCCGCGTCTGCCGCCGGCATGCCTCCTTCCTCATTGCCCTCAGGCCCTATGGGCCTTGCCAATTCGTCATACAGCGAGGCAGGCAAGCCTGCCAGTGAGAGAGTGGGTCGGTAGAGCTGTCTGCTCCTGGCAAGCCATCAGTCATGCCAGGAGCATGAGTGGTTCCTCCCCCATGGCAGGGGAGGAGTGGAGAGAGGGGGGGACTCGTGCCCCCCCATGGGCGAACCAAGTATAAACTTAGTTGCCACGCTGAGGGAAAACCCCTTTCGGGTAAAAACAACGCAACAACGCGGGGGGGGGGGGGGGGGGGGGGCACTCGTGAATAGGAGCCCCCCAAATCACAACGACGGTGAGCTCGTGTTTCCCATCCATCAACTAGTCTACCTGAAGACGCCTCTAGTAGTAGTATGTAGAACTCGAACTCAATCAAGATAAGTCGGAAACCCTCGTTAAAACTCGCAAGGTGGGCCCGCTCGCACGTCCCCCGTACACAAATATACTCCTACATACAATATCGAGTGGCGGGCTCCTCCGGCGCGGCGTCGCCCGCCCGCTCGCCGATGCCCGACGACCAACAGTCGACCCGGCTGCCCGGGCTTGCCAAGTGCATCCTGGGCGTCTCATTTGTCCTGGCCATCTGCGTCTGGCTCTTCGTTACCGACGACCACGGCAAACTTCTCCCTTACAACCCCCAGCCACTTCCTGAAGCGGGCGCTGTCACGCTGCAACCTCGCATCCATCCACTGCAGAGAGGCGGGAAAGCGACGGAGAGGCAGTTGCGCAATGGTATCGACCGAGCGGGCGCTCCGCATTCCGCCACTTCGCCAGCCGGACGGCCCGGACGCAGGCGCGACGTGTTTGACAAGTCGAAGAGCAGAGAGGTAAAGGAAGCGGCTGGTGACCCGAATTCGATGTTCGACATGAGCACGCCATGAGTAATGCGAGGCACACCCGCTCGCAAGGGCTTCTTCTCTAGCATCCTGCTCTTTTCTTCCCTTTCCTTGCACATTTTGCGCAACGCCGGCCGCGTCAAGGTATTGCAATGGCACAGCAGCTAGCTACACACAGGATAAATGAATTGACTACGGGCGACTCGTGCCTTAATGAAATCGTTCTTCATCTGCCGCCCCGGTGGTGGCTTCTGGTATCTGGTGGCAATGGTCGTTGTAATTGGCCAGCTCTAAGGGAAGTAAGGACATCGACAGATATCCTGCAATATCATCCCAGAGGTCCTTTTTCTTGCGGCCGCAAGCAACAACGTCACTAGTTTTAGCTTCAATTGACATTAGTAGTCCTCGTATGTTGTATTCTCCTCGTTTTCATCGTTTCACCAGCACAAACAACCTCTTTATACTTAGGCCGCGCTAGCTGCTTTGGGGTGGTCTCGAGCGTTCTGGGTCGGGGGCGGCCTTCGAGCGAGCATTCGGCATTCGGGGCCAGTCAAGCGTTCCGATTCTCGTTTTGCTTGGGCTACTGCTACTTGCCTAGGCCTAGGCCTAGGGCTAGGGCTAGGGCTGCACTTATTACTGCTAGTTACGCTTTACGCGCTCGAGCGACCTGGTCCGCGTCTGACACGACCAAAATGCTCGAATTCCGTCGCTCTCTCTTGTCACTTCAGTCCGCTCTCGCTCTCGGTACTCGGTATCGTATATATATGGTAGTTCGTCATTTTCATTTACCATTACCATTTACTACTACTACTATTCATGTTTGATCCGGTCCGGTCTCCGGTTTCTCACTTCAGTCCGCTCTCCGGTTTCTTTGTCTTTGTTTGAACGAGCCTCAGCCGGAGATCATAAACCACCTTTTATGATCTCGGAACGGGCGCAAAGTGCAAAATGGTCTCGGCTCCCTCACTTTGAGTCTTTTTCATCCATCGCCGCGCTTTCGCGGCGTCGCGCCTCGCAGGCCCAACGCAGGCGTAGGAGTGCGAGTCGCGACCCGCGCCCACTGGGTGTGAGCTGTGGAGTAGGTGTGGTGAGTCTGTGTGAGGTTGTGGTTGTGGATCTGTAACATGGGATGTATGATGTATGATGCATGGCGCGAGAAGAGCGGGAGGGTCGACCGGAGGCAGCATGGGAAGGGAGCACACGAGCCGGCATCGGCGAACCATGAGCCGGCATGACGAGGGACGAGGGAGAGCAGAACAGGGGACAGAGGGGTGACACAGGCGGGAACGTCTCTGGCCATGGCGCGCGCCTGCGGCCCCTCTTCAGGTCCCCAGGAGGCCAGCAGGGGCCTGGGAGCGCAGCTCAGGGGGCAGGTGAGGCTGGGGCATGGCCCTGGCCCCTCCTGCCTCTCCATCGCTGGCTCTCGAGCCCCTGCCAGTCGACTGGAGCTGGCTGGGGGGTCCTGATCAGGGGGGCCCAGGGGGAGGAGGGGTTGGTCAGAGGGATTGGCTGGCCACGACAGGCCAGTGCGTGCGATTCAGGCATGCTTGTGGGGAGAGGATGGGTCAGCAGGGCAGTGTGCTCCAGGCAAGCCATTAGGCATGCAAGGAGAGTGGGTGGTTCCTCCCCCATGTCGGGGGAGGAGTGGAGAGAGGGGGGGGCTCGTGCCCTGCCATGGGTGAACAAAGTATAAACTTAGTTGGAGGAGTGGGGGGAAACAGCGAACGCGGAAATCTCCGACACTCTCTGGCCAAGGAAACAAGGGAACGCCGGGAAGGCATGAGAGAACGGAAGGAAGGGATCCCGGCTGTGAGTTGCGCGCGCGGGAACTCGGGGCGGGAGGAGAGGGGAGGAACGGGGTGTGGGGGAGACACGCTCTAAAGATAGAACGCGTGGCGGAAGAGGGGAAGGAGGCAAGGCGCGGGAAGGAGACACGCTCTAGCTCTAAAGATAGAGCGTGCGGCGTGGTGAGGCTCCCCTTATCCACGACACTGGGGGTTTGGGTGGTTTTGTTGAATGCCCTGCTCATGCCAAAAGGCGGAGCGTGGGGTTGACCGACAGGCCCCCGGAGGGGAGCCGTTGGAGCTTGATGAGAGGGGGGGCGCGAGGCACCCCTCCATGCTCCATGCTAAACTTAAACTAAGTATAAACTTAATCATGTGAACTAAGTATAAACTTAGTTGCGCCTTGGCTGAAGAAGAAGCGGAGGCGGAGATGCGAGCGCAGGTGCGAAGCCGCAGGCGGAAGAAGATGGAGGAGGTGGCAGTGTGGCAGTGGCCAGACTGCATGGGGCGCCAACCAAGCAGCTATAGTAGCCTATCCTCTATGTTTGAGAGTGAGTGTGAGTGCCATTGCCATTACTTGTCCTTGACCATTAACAATCGCAATGACAAACACAAACACAACGTTGGCAATGACAATGTAGGCTGTTCATAGTCTCCGGCTGGGGTTTGTGATCTCTCTCCGGCTGAGGCTCGTTTGTAACTCCCGTAAGCCTTCATTGAGTTGGAACCCCTCTCCCTCAGTAACCCCTGGTATATACAAGTGTAGCCAGAAAATAATATAATCTCAAAGATCATGCTTGAAACACACGCTTGATGACACCTGCGCCTGCATTCTTTTGCTCTCGGGTGTGTATAAACAACACTCACTCGCACCGCCCGTGGATGCTACCAACAAAACTTAACCGCGTGCAGATCCCCGAATAAACAATCATCATCATCCATCATTCACAACCGCATCAGCCGATCCGCGGGCGAAAACCAATGCACATGTAGTGTGGATTGTGCCGCCGTGGTTGTTCAGTGGCTGCTACACTGGCCGGCCACTATGCGGGCTCCGGCACAGTGCGATCATTTGCCGTCGCAGTCGTTACTGCTTCCACACCCTCATCCGCTCCCTACCCTTCATGACGACCTAGTCAGCCCCAGGCGATGCACACGACCACGAGCCAATCGCGGTTGAAGCACGCCGGATGTCGTCTGACTCGCACGCACACACCCTTGAGGGTGGCGGCGGCGGTGGTGAATATGCGCTCTCGAGCGACGACGAGCCCATCACTTGTGTGGCTCATCAAATAGCCTGAGGATTCAATGACCTAAAAATAACGCCTATTGCAATAGAGGCTAGCTGGTGGTGGGAGCCCAGGCTTTTTCGAGCTCTCGCTCCTTCTCGCGGTCATCCTGCGCACGCTTTCGTCGGAATCTTCCGGAGAAGAACCGCGAGCCGGGCAACCGCCTTCCCCCCCGTTTGCGTGCAGCCTCGATCTCCTCTTCCAGAAGAATCCTGTTCGGCGATCCAGGCGGAAGATTGAGCAAGTCGAGGTCCATATCCTCTTCGATGGCGTCGAGCACACGCTCCACTGCCGCTGAGCTCAGCAGCCCAAGCTCGCAGGCCTTTGCAGCAGCAGTGGCATATGTGCGAAAGTACCGCACAGGGACGCCTCCCGGCAGTGTGAAATCCTCAGGCAGCGGCGCCGGTCTGTCGACGGACGACACGGCGTGCAGAAACACAGCACGCAGAGCACCGGGGTTGTCGACGGCGATCCGTTCCGCGGCATCAAGGTCCCTTTCTGATGCTCCGTTGTCACCGACGAAGACGTAGCGTCGAGACGGTGGTGCCGACTGCCTCAGCAGTTTGAAGTTCTCCGCCTTCCGCCACCCTTTGCGCTCCTGGCAGATCCACTCCTGCACCGAACCGTAGAGTACAGGACCCACGCCCCATGCTGGGCGAAGACCCCGCTTCGAGCCCGCTTCGGCGTATCGAACACAGAGTTTGTCGCTCTGCTTGATCTCGAGAAACTGCCTGAACTCGACTGCTCTGGCGGTGAGGACGGCGACTTTTGCGGGCGAGGCGCCGAGCGCGAGCCTGCAGCAGGAGATCTCCAGTCCGAACTGGAACACGCCCGGGTAGAACGAGCCACGCGCGTAGCTCGTGTCCACTCCGCCAAGCTCGATGGCTCCAATGGCGAGGCCACCGGACGACTTGATTGTGTCGTCAATGTCGGTCACGATCTGCGTATCGCGTCCGAGGAGTGCGGCGGGGCGTGGCGAGCGCGGGTGAGTGACCGGCCCCACCCGGCGAGAGGGCACCAGCGCGGCGCACAGCGCCCACGCGAGCTGGAGCCCCATCGGCCGGAGGGCGGCGCGATCTCGCCTCACACCCCACCGACGAGCTCCCTCCTCTCCCCCCCCCTTCTCTCTCCCCCTCTCTCCCCCCTCGCCGCCTTCTCGCCTCTCCACTCTCTCTCTCTTCTCTGTTTTTCCCTCTCCGCAGACTCTGGGGGGTGGGTCTCTCTGTCCTTCCGTACTCGAATAAAAAAGGCCTGAAGTACAGTATGTACTCCTACTCGGAGTATGAACACAAACTTTACCTGTACCGTACTCCAGAGTCCATCTCCTCACCTAACAACAACTTGTTATTAAGACTAGGGGAGGGCCCCCACGCCCCTCCCCTCGTTCACGCGCGAGGCGCGGGTGAAAGGGGAGAGGGTGGGAGTAAGCGGCGGGCGGCGCGCGCGGGCGCCATCTGCTCGTCGTGGAGGGCGCTCCGCACGCGGCGCGATGGGCAGGCCGGAGGGTGACGGCAAGCGCGCCCAGCTTCTCGACAGTGCGCCGCTCGACGGAGGCTTCGTGCCCGATCAGGGCGGCGCAGCCAACAGCGGCGCGGCACCCTCGCCAGATATGCTGAGCACGGTGCAGGCGCAGTGTCAGGAAGTGAGGAGCGTAATGCAACAGAATGTGGACCAGATGCTCACCAACATGTCCAAGGCCTCCGCCCTCGAGGCCTCCTCATCTGAGCTCGCCGCCAACGCGCGTGCCTTCCAGGCAGGAGCGAGGGGTGTCCGCAAGCAGATGTGGTGGAACAACTTGAAGATGAAGGTGGCCATCGGTGTTGCACTCCTCTTGCTCCTCCTCGCCATTTTATGGTGGGCAGGCGCGTTCGAAGGCGGGGGGAACGCCGACAAGTCCGCCGTCGGCCGCCGTCTCGGCCTGCTCTTCTGAACTGGAGAAGTGGAGCAAGTCATGGGGCCGCATGCCATTGTGGGTGAGGGCTACCTTGCTCCCCAAGTGGTGGCACCACAATCGTATGCTCATGGTGGTTTTTTACGCAGTCAGATGCACTCTGCCGCAATTCTGGACTCACTCTTCGCAAGACAGCGTCATGACCTGCAGTAGCTCTTCCTTGCTTTCTCTCCTCTTGTGATGAGCATATCTTGATGTGTTTGTACCTTGAAGCAATAGATTATTGATATTGTCTGTTGGTTGTGTGGTGTAACAGGCGAGTGCGTAGGGACCAAAGACGAATAGCGGCGCGCACCTGGTGCACGTCAGTAAAGAGCAGAGTCTCCAGCTCCTTTGCAGCAGCTCTTTCGTTATTCGGCTTCGTGATTGTGAATCGTTGGCGTTCGACTTTCACACAAAGTATGGGTGATAGGAATAGGAAACATGAAAATACAAATGACGTGTGTGTGTGCATTGCGGATTACCTATTGTCCCATGTTCTTCACCCATGCCATCAATGGAGACGAAGACATCAGCGGGGTCAGCCTCAACGACTACAGCCTAAAGATAAGCCAGTTCGCCAATGATACGGCGCTTATAACCCGAGACTACAAAAGAGTCTTTAGAAGGCACGGCAGTGGGTAGAACTCCACGAGAGAGCGACAGGGGGTAGGACCAACGCTAGCAAGTTCCAGGGCCTCCAAATGGGATCCCAGAGGATTCGTAAGCCCCGTGGGACATGCGGAAATTCAATTGGCTAAACAACGACGAATATCTAAGCACTAACCATTCTAGGCGCTAGGCGTCCCCCGTCCCCCTGGGAGCGCCGGAGGCGCTCAAACCGTTCTGGACAAAGCTAGCGGATAAAATTGATGAGAAAGTGAAAGTGGCAAAAGTGGCCCCGGCCACGAAATACATAACGATATTCGGAAGAGCGACCGTGGTGAACTTTATGATATACGGCACGCCCAAATACTGGCTGCATGCAAACGTTGGCCGCCTCCAGCAATGGTTCCACGCCCGAGTACAGCGAGCAACGAGCAAGACCAAAAGCGTTCAATTATCCCCATCCCTGCTAACACCTTTCGTTGTCACCTGGAGGTTACTTGAGTCAACTTGACACTTCACATGTCGAAACACACACGATTTGGGTCAGGCTCGCCACACATCTTGCCGCGGCCGCGGCGCGTCGCCATGCGCGCGCCATAACCTGCTCTCAGGGGTCAGGGGTCTTTCGGGGGCTTCCGGAGGGCCAGCCAGGCACATCAGGGGGCAGTGGAGGTTGCGGCTCAGCCCCTGGCCCCCCTACCTCTCCTAAGCTCGCCTCGCTAGCCATGGCCATGGGCGACCAGGCAGGTGAAAGGGGGGGGGGAAGATAGCTCGTCAGCCAAGTGGGCATGGGAGTGCGAGTCCTGTCCCGCGCCCCCTAGGGGCTAGAGGTCTGGACCAGGTTGATGAGTGCTCATCCCCTGCCAAAAGGCAGGGGCTGAGGTTGTTTGTGCAGGCCCACCCCGGGGGGTGTCTGCAATGGAGTGAGGGGGGCGCGAGGGCGCGAGGCCCCCACGGACCCCCACTTATAAAAGTAGGTTGCCCTAAAGGGAGAAGAGGCGCGTCGGCGCGCTCCATCGCAACCAAGTATAAACTGAGCTCCCCTTGTGCGTAGACTATAAATACTTGATTAACCTGATCTATCCTCATCACATGAAGAAAGAAGAACGTAGAGGACGGAGGACTAAGAAAGCTTACCCTGGGGGCCATGGCCGCCAACCTGGCTTCGAGGTTTGTGTGTTTCGACAGTTGTCGTTCGAGTCCAATGCAGCGCTCGATGCTCTCTGCAGAAGTTGCCTCCATGGAATGTGCATTGGGTCCTTTGCAGCCATTTTCGCCCCACCAATCGCATGCTGTGGAGACAACCCCCTCCCGAGCGCATTATGAGTGGGCGATGGAGAGTGAGGCGACTCATCAGCAGGGCCTACCCTTGCAGTGGCCGCTCGCGATGCTCTCATCCACAGCAGCTGCTCAGGCGATGGAGGGAATTCCCGCTGTGGGCTTTTCATCAGTGCACGCTGATTTTCTTCAGTACCTCGTCTGACCCACTCTGCCACACGTAGCATCAACTTTGCCTCTGGGGTGCAAGATGGGTCGTTCTGGGGTTTTGACTTGGCGGGTGCCGGCTTGTCGGCCTTCGGTAGATCCGCCGTGATAGTAGACACCACTCGAGTGGCTCTCTGCCACAGCGCGTGGTGTGGCAGCTCGTTCTCAGTGTGTGCTGGCCTTCTGGCTGCTGCAGACTGTGGCTGCCCTCTGGCAGCTGCGAGGTTCGCGGCCCTCTGCTGTAGCTGCTGGTGGGGCGGCGGCGGGTCGGGTGCGCGGTGCGGCGCGGCGTGCCGCGCTCGCTCGCTCGCACTCGGCTGCGCGAGGCTGCGCGCCCGGAGCAGCAGCTCAGCCTCAGGTGAGAGTTGGCGGCGCGCAGCTGAGTGCGAGGCGGCCGGCATGTGCACCTCTCTCGCGCGCCGCGGAGAAGAAGAGGGGGAACCATCGTAGGAGTAAAATACAGACTTTCAATCCCTTAGGTTTAGTGCTAAAGTAGGAGTACTGTAGAGTACTGGGACTCTTCCCTCTCTCTCTCTCTGCTTCTTAGAAATTTTTTATCAAGTCTTCTACTCTACTCGTACTACACTACTTTCAGAAGGAGCGAGGGCCCCCGCCCGACCCCCGGCGGCCTCTCAGAGCTGTACTACTTCTTCATCTCTTCTTGACTTCCCTTGGGTTTTCTCTACTCCCCTCTCTGACAAAATCTCTCTCTCTCGGCGACGACTGCATCGTCTCGTGCTCTCCTCCCTCCCTCCTCTCCCCCCCCTCTCTCTCTCTCCCCCCCCCTCTCTCTCTCTGTCTCTGTCTCCCTCTCTCTTCTCTCTTCTCTCTCTCTCTCTCTCTCTCTCCCTCTCCCTCTCCCTCTCCCTCTCTCTCTCTCTCTCTCTCTCTCTCTCTCCCTCCCTCCCTCTCTCTCTCTCTCTCTACTCTCCCCTCCCCCCCCCCCCCCCCCCCTCTCTCTCTCTGTTCGGACCGTGCGTTGTTGGCGTTTGTCCTCCAGGCGGCGGCGACTCGCCCCCCCCCCCAAGACGGACGAGAGACGACGACGAGAATCGAGCGGCGATGGCCGGCCTGCACGTCGGCTCAATCTCATGCTGCCTCTGCGGAACTCCGACGCCGGCGCTCACCTCGTTCCAAGGGATGTGTACCGCGTGCACCGCCACCAACGTGGACATCACCTCTTCAATCGAGCGCTCCCTCGAGGTTGATATGTGTAAGCAGTGCGAGCGGTGGCACCGCAATCCAGGCTGGGCTATTGCAAGCCTGGAGTCGGCCGAACTGCTTAGCCTGTGCCTCCGCAAGCTGCGCGGGCTGAAGCACGTGCGCCTCGTCGACGCCTCTTGGATTTGGACAGAGCCGCACTCACGCAGACTCAAGATTAAGCTGACTGTTGCCAAGGATCTGATCGGAGCTGCTGGGGCTTCACAGGTGACTTGCCTGCAGCAATCGCTCGTTGTGGAGTACGTCGTGCGGACTCGCAACTGCGAGGCGTGCAACAAGGTCGCTGCCAAAGACACGTGGACGGCCAAGGTTCAGGTCCGGCAAAAGGCCGAGCATCCGCGGACGCTCCTGGCGCTTGAGCAGCACATGCTGAAGCACCAAAAGTCCAGGGTGGCGCTGCGAGACGTGAAACGGGAGGGTGACGGCCTCGACTTCTTCTTCGGGCGGCGTCAGGATGCACACCGCTTTGCGATGGGCATCTGCTCTCTCGCACCCTGCCGCTGCAAGGCCTCCTCGTCGGTCATTGCAACGAACGCGCGCACCGGCACGTCCAACGTCAAGCACGTCTGGGCCATTGAGATTGCTCCGCTCTGCCGTGATGATTTGGTGCTGCTGCCCAAGGGAATGGCGGCAGCGCTGAGCCCACTGGCCCTGGTCTCCCGCATAGGCGCGTCAATCCACCTTGTGGATCCATTGACGGCGGCCACAGCTGAGTTGACTGCAGAGACCTACTGGCGGAACCCTTTTGGCGCCATTGGTGGTAAGCGTCAACTCAGCACGTTCATAGTCATTGACTATGAGGCTGACGCGCCGACACGTGAGCCTAGCGCAGAGCCAAGCAGCGGCACCCACGCACCCTTTGCTGGCGCACTTGCTACAGAGGGGACGCGCACGGGAATGCCGAGCTACAGCTCGTACGCTGAAGGAGGCTCCACTCGCAGGGCTTCCGCGCCGCCAGCGTCAGTCGCGGGCTCAGTTGCCACATCTAGGGGCGGGCGAGGCGGATACGTTGCCCCAAGCTGGTGCCCTGGCGAGGCGACGGTGGCACGCGCGTCCGATTTCGG
>CM030939.1:4634423-4708726 GCA_018136815.1 Isochrysis galbana | reverse complement strand
CGCTCCGGCTCATACGCAACGCTGCCGCAGATGCCGCATCACCGATGAGCAAGTGCACCGCTTTGAGAGCCGGAGGTGAGCGAACATATCGCGAGCGCATCTGCGCAAGCAAGGACCGAAGCGACGCCACTTGCAGCTCAGCAGCTGCGCTGCCGATACCCATCGGTGTTGCTGCTAGGCAGCCTAGGCGCGCGCACATCTCGTCCACCAATACAAAGCGCTCCTGCGCCAAACGTAATCTTCGTGCCTCATTGCGTGCAAAGCTGACAGCGGCGGCCGCGCCCTCTTCCCCGAAAAGCAGCACTTGTGCGCCGCCACCGACGTCGTCAATGATGTCGCACGTTGGGTTGTCAGTGCGATGTTCGTTCGCATCGCCATCAGAACCACTTTCGAGCGCTTCGGACGTGTCCACCCGGCAAGGCTGTGACGGCCGTCGGCTACTAGCTTCGTTTGTACATCCCGTATCATGTACACCCGGTTGCAATCTGATCGTGATGCCTCGCCACTTGCCATCAAGCAGGTCTCGCATATTTGATGCGACAGCAAGCAAGGCTTTGGAGGCCACCAAGGCAGTGTTGGAATCGACCTCCGTCACAATCACAGCCTCGCAACCCAAGATAGATCGCACTCTTTCAGCCATCCGCACAGCATCCCGCGCCACGTCTCTTGGACTCCTTTCACCACGATCAAGCGTGTCATCGAGGACGGTATTGGATGATCTGTGATGTGGGCGCGCGCGTTGAGAGCTTTGCACAAAGAGCCGAAGTGCATGCTCTAGATCGGTTCGGTCGAAGTCTCTGCCCAACTGGATCACACTCTTCAAGGCATCGCCCGCTTGCATCCCACGCCGTACAGCACCGACCACAATCGGAGGGTGCGCAATCATGGGTTTCTCGAATAATGTGTCTCGTGAGCTGTGATGCGTCCATCGCAACCTGACGCACAGCGCGACTTGGGCCACCAAAGACGTATCGAGTAGCGGCATAAGGTGCTGCAATCGTTCGATTATGTTCGCTTGATCATCTGGTGTAACCTCAACTCCAAAGAAGAGCCGTTTGGTCGACAAGCTGAGGCGCGGCGCCTCTGTGTAGGATGCCCTGCGCCTCGCCCGATTCTCTCCCGTGCGATTCTCTGGCGATCGGCTGGCTGCTCTGTACAAGGGAGAGTCGTGCGGACGGTCTCCTCTCCTCACATCACTCATGCCACAAGCATGCGCGTCATCTGCAGGGTCCTCATGATCCAGTAGATCCACAGCGTCCGTGAGGCAGCGCTGCATGGCCTGGTCCCACTCCTCCGCGGCCTGCGGTGCCGACAGATGTCGCGGGATGTGCGGTGGCACAAAGCGCAGCCGGACCTCGCGAGGCGAGGCAGGCGGAGCCGTGCTGACAAAGAAGGTGAGAGAGCGCGCCACTGGCGTTGGGGGGAGCTGCGCACCCCCTCCGGCGTAGAGCGCGTGCCGCCTCTCGTCAGCCTGTGAGAGGAAGGCGCCTAGTTCCTGCATAGACCGCTGATTCGCCTCTGCTGCCGCCGGGAACTGCTGGAAGAGGTCGGGATGGACGCGGCGCCACAGCGCGCGCATCGCGTGGCGCGCCATCGCCGTGCGCGGCCCAAAATACCTCGACACCAAAATAGTGGCAACTAACAAAAACAAAATAATTAATGTTATATCCTAGCCAACCCCACCAGCCCACCAGCTAATTGGACACAACTTTTCCGTCCCGGAATCCCGCCATGCCTGACAAGTCAGGTGTCTGAGTGCTACCGGGGGGAGGGGGCACTGCCCCCTCCCCTCGATATTTGTCCTCCCCCCAGTGCACGCACCGACCCCGCGCACCCCAGCACGCCGTTCACCCCCAACCCAACCCCAACCCCCAATCTGCACCTGTCTGCCTGTCGACCAGGGGGGGAGGGGGGGGTTGGAGCGATGGGCTGGCCACGAGGGGCCAGGACGAGCGAACCAGGCGTGCCTGTCAGTGGGAGAGTGGGTCAGCAGGGCAGTGGCCTCCTGGCAAGCCATCAGGCATGCTAGGGGGATGGGTGGTTCCTCCTTCCTGCCCCACGGCAGGGGAGGAGTGGAGAGAGCGGGGGGCTCGTGCCCCCCCATGCCCCATGGGCGAACCAAGTATAAACTTAGTTGCGCATGCGGAAAAGAATTGGTATAGTACGTATTCAAGGGCCTAGATCTTGAATTCAATGAATACAAGCTTATATTCAAGCCCCGCCATACATATACCTATATATAGACACATATATTATATATATATATTGTATATTGTAGAGTGAATAGTTTGTTTTTTTACTTTTTACTCTCTCTCTCTCTCTCGCTCCCGCTTCAGCCTCTGCGCTCCGCGCCTCCCTGGCAGCCACCCGGTGATCTATCATCTAAAGTACTCAGTATAGAGATCTAGAGCCTATAGAGATCTAGCCGCGTTGGGGGGGGGGGGGGGCCTCGAATCTTGAATCCGTATTCACTCCCAGTTCGGGGGCTTTTCGTGAATACACGGAGTATTAGTATTTGTATTCAACAACTAGGAACGCGACATCATGACATCATCCCGGCTGCGGCGAGGCATCTTTTAACTGTAGAGATGGGGCGAAGGAAAAGGAAAAGGAAGGGGGGAGGGAGAGCGAGAGCGAGAGAGCGAGCGAGCGAGAGAGAGAGAGAGAGAGAGAGAGAGAGAGAGAGAGAGAGAGTGCTGACGTGTGCGGGGCCCGGCGGGGACCCCCCCTCCCCTCCCCCCCGCCGCTCCCGCCCCTTCTCCTTCTCCTGCCCGCCTCACACCCCGAATCCCCGGTCTCTCTTCTCACATTTCTTCTCTCTCTTACTTCTCTCTGCCATCCCTCCACTCGTGCTCCTTCTCCTCCCGCTGGGTCTCTCCTCTCCGTCTCTTTGCCCTCCACCCGTCCTCCGTGACTTCCCTCTTTCTCCCTCTGCTTTCTCTGTTTATTCGCACCTACCACCCGCCGATCTCTCTCTCTTTCTTCCCCCGCTCTCTCTCTCTCCTCTCGCGCGCAGAGTGGCGGCAAGGAGGCGATGGCTCGTGTGCTGGCAGCGCTGTGCGCGCTGGCGTGTGGCGTGGTGGCGCAGCCGCTGTACGAGTTCGACGACGCCTCACCCATCGTTCAGCTCGACGACGCCAACTTTGAGCAGCGCATGAGCCAGGATGCCTCGGCGGTGTGGGTGGTCGAGTTTTACGCTGACTGGTGAGTGGGGAGGAAGCGAGGGGGGAAGGGGGGAGGGAGAGGGAGGGGAGGGGGAGGAAGAGGGAGGGGGAGAGGGAAGGGGGGAGGGAGGGGGAGGGGGGAGGGGGTGGGGTGTTTGAAGGGCAGGGAATGGGGGGGGAGGACTTGAAGGGGGATAGAAAGCGAGAGAAGGGGCAAAGGAGGAGGAGGGAAGAGGGAGGAAGGAGGGGCAAACAGAGCGCGGAGTGCAGGGACAGTCAGTGAGGAAGCGATGGAGGGCTGCCCGCTACGAGTAAAGGAATGAGATGGAGGAGGCGAGAGCGGAGAGTGACGAGCAGCATGGAGTCCAAGGGAGAGAGCGGCAGAGCAATGGCGGAGTTGGGCTGTAAGAGAGTAGGAAGTGAGACTGTGAGCAGGGTGAATCGGAGGGAAGGGCAGCTGAGAGGAGCGAATCTTGAAGGGCCGCTCGCCGAGGGAGGGTGGGTACGAAGGACTACTGGCAGCTAGCTGCAAGGGCAGAGGGAGAGGGAGAGAGAGCATGCATAGAAACAAGGATAGGCAAACGCTCAGCCTGGGAGAGGTGCATGTGCAAAGCATGTTGCTTCCGATCATTTGTCTACCCCATCATTTGACTAGTAGTCGTATGGCACGGGGCTCATAGTTTGCCTCTCATGAGTCGTTGAATACATCCAAGGTGAATGCTGATTCGTGTCCGCAGGTGTGGTCACTGCAAGCAGTTCGCCAAGGGCTATCTAAAGGCAGCAGACAATTTGCGTGGCATCGTCAAATTCGGCGCGGTCAATGCGGAGAAGAACCCAAAAACGGCGTCTGCCAACGGCGTTCAGGGGTACCCGACCGTAAAGCTCTTTATGCCTGAGCAGAAGCGTAATCCATACACGGGAAAAATGCACAAGCCGGTCCTCGAGTACAACGGCCCGCGCACAGCGCGTGGAGTGGTCGATTTTGCTACTGCAGCTATTCCGTCCTCCTATGTCATTCCCCTCAAGGATGGGGGCCTGGACACCTTCCTCGCCAACGGCTCGCTTCCCAAAGCGGTGTTGCTTGGCTCGAAGCCCGAGGTCACACCTCTGCTCAAGTCGATGGGCGTCGCGCTCCGCGATCGGATGCTTATCGGGTCGGCACATGGACCGAGTAGCGCACAGATCGCAACCACATTAGCTGGTAGTGACGCCACCTTCCCTAAGCTGGTGGTGGTTCCCGCAGGAGGGAGCCTTGATCAAGCCGTCACCTACATGGGCGAGATGAAGCCCGCCGCAATCCTCGAGTTTCTCACCTCATACGCCGCTACTCCGCCGCAGCCGGAGGCGCAACGGGGTACCGATCCCCAGCTCGTGCGGGAGCTTGATGCCGAGGCGCTAGGCTCGCTACCCAAGGACGCGCATATCATCGCGTTCGGCGATGTCGAGGGGCTGGAGCCGCTCGCAGAGTCCGTTTTCGGCCAGGCGGTTGTCGGACGTGCACCAGTCGACCTGGCATCCGAGTACGGAGTCAAGAAGATTCCAGGTTTGGCGGTACTGAAGTATGGTGCGGCTGAGAAAGCGCCGAAGAAGGCGATTCGCTTCGCAGCCGATGCATCAGGCCTCGATGCTGCCAAAAAAGCGGCTCTGACGTCCTTGCCAGAGAAGCAGGTGAGCACCGCCTTTGGGAGCAGGGGCACGCCAAGGAAACATGCACATTTGACTTAAGGGCATTGGGCTTAGCGTGTGGTCGACGAGTCTCATGACAACCTGAGCCGCATGTGCCGCCTCGCTCGCTACATTTGTGCCTGGCTCACAACCTGGCGGAGAGCTAGCGATTGCGGCCATGGTTCTCGTCGTGCTGGGGAAATAGAGTATGCGTGAGGGGAGTCCCAATGCGTCATGGCATACCGCTCCTGACTTCCGCACAGGTGGAGCGGCTTCACCCGGCCAACCTCGACCCGTTTTTCTCGACGAGCTTTAGCTCGACGCCCACCCGCGCCGCTTGCCTCCTCTTCTCCGAGAAGTCGGAGGTTCCGCCGCTATACCGCGCGCTCGCGCTCGCCTTTGAGGGCCAACTCGAGTTCGGCTTCGCCCCAGCAAGTCTAATGGCGCAGTTCCAAGTCGAAAAGGCACCTGCGCTCCTCATCATGTTTCCTGCTGAAATGCCTCCCGACGCAGGGCAGGAAAAACAGATTCAGCTCCAGGTATACGCTGGCGTCAATCCTCCTATCCTAGCGTTGCGCACTCGGGCGCCCTGAGCATTGGCGTCTCGTATCGACCAGTGTCTCGCCTTCCCTTGCATCGCAGGGCGCGAGATTCACCCCTCAGGTCCACGGCAAGTTCAACTACGGCAACATTGCAACCTTCATCGCATCATTCATTCAGAGTCGACTCCACGAGCTCGGCGCCTCCGCTGGTCCCAGTCGTGGCGCTCAATCTGACGATGAAGAGGACGCCCCAAAGGCAGCAACAAGAGCTACCAAGGATGTGGGGCCCATCCCTGAGCTCACGGCGGCGACATGGGATGCCGAGTGCGCCTCTCGAGGTGGGCTTTGTGCTGTGGCGCTGCTCGACGGCAGTTCCGACAACTCGAACAAGCAATCGCAGCTAGACATGCTTACCAAGCTGCGCGCGCGGCGGGCGGGTGGGCCACTCGCCTTTTCCTGGCTTGACGCGACATGCCACGTCGATTTTCTCTCCGCCTTCGGGCTCACCGAAACGGACCTGCCCACCATGCTTGTGATCTCGCCCTCCAAGCTGCGCTGGGCGCGCGCCATCGGCTCCTTCGACGCCGAGACTCTCGGCGCCTTTGGGATGGGAGTGGCAAGTGGGCGCAAGGCAACAGAGAGCATAGACGCCATCCCAACGCTTCAAGAGGTCGACTGCGCATCTGTACCTCGTGGAGCAGCAGCTGTGGTCGAGGAAGACGACCCGCTTGCGGACGAGATAATGGCGGAGATACTGGAGGAAGAGAGGCGCGAGCGGGAGGCACGGGAAGCGGAGGCCGCCGCCGCTGCCGCCGCCGCCGCGGGTGGGCAAAGTGCGTCCAAGCACAAAGACCAGATGAGTGAGCTAGAGCGTATGGAGGTGAGGCGCGCGTTTTTCACGCCTTACACACTAGCACCGGGCGCGCGGATCTTCTTTCCCCCCCACCCCTCCCGCACGGAGCACTGCCACGCACACTGAATCGGTGGTGCCTGACTCACTCCTCAAAATGCCTGTTTGCTGGACCTCACAGTCTGAACTAGAAGAATGTGGCTCCATGGATTTGTTGTGCGCAGCGCGGCGAGAGAAGCAGCTCAAGGCCATCGAGAAGAAACGTCAGCTCGAGGAAAAGCTCAAGAAGATCGCGAAGAAGAAGAAGAAGGCCAAGGCGAAGGCGAAGAAGGCTTGAGATATTCTTGCCTCGCTGCGTAGGGGCTAGCTTCCCTGCGAGTGGTTGCAGTCGAATTTAATTTCATTCGCGATGGGGTTGCGGTGCCACTTGATCTATCGAGGCTTGTCTTCCTTGTCGCACTCTCTCGCATGGCTAACCACCAAGCCATCCCGTTAGGGCAGTCTGAATGGCACGAAAAGCGAGCAGCACAAGAGGGAAGCTTTGTCCGCAGTCCCGTGTTGCACGGCCAACATTTAGTAGCGGCATCGCCACAGTCGCAGTGATAACATTACGTGCCCCTCAAATAGACTAAAATCTGTGCGCTCATTGAGTAGCACGTTGAGTGGCACGTTAAGCAAGGCGCAAGATCTGTGGCGCCTGCCACTTCACTCAAGAAACTTCTTGCCGAAGGGTACCCGTCCCCAATGGTGACGGCGGCGCGAGATATGCACCTACACTACAAACATATTACCCATAGACGAGTGGGCACATACAACCGATTCCCGGATCGTAACAACACGTGCCGTCTATGTAAGGAGGAGGACGAATCCTCGACACACCTCGCTGGGCGAATGCCCGAGAATAACCAACATCTTAGAAGCACTGAACAAAGCCGCCCGCTTTTCACCCAAGACGGATGCAGGAGTAGGGAGGACATCATGATCGATAACCTATAACCTATTCATATTCCCGAAAGGCACTCTATACACTATATCTAAAAAAATCTTCTTAAAAATCCCCGCTACTCGTGCGGCTTGAGGCAGTGTGCTTATGTACCTCCCTACTACCCAACCTTAACCCCTAACAACCCCCTCCCCCTTCCCCAGTTCCCTCTTTAGCGCCCCCGACTCCGACTCTGACTCGCCTATTTTCAAAGAGATCAGTATTGATTCGCACGTCGTATGTGCGTTTGGGTTTGAAATCCATAACCTATCAGTTTGAAAAAGCCAATGATTTGGTAGGTGGTCGGAAGAGCTTTTGCCAATGAATAATGAATAGTGCAGCGGGGGTACAACATTGATAATGAATAAGCTTGCGCAACAGTAGAGGAAATTAGCGATGATGCGCGTGCATGAGTAGAGTGCAAGTGGAAGATAAAGAATAAGCATCAGCAACCAAAACATCCTCACATGCTCACTATCGTGCGACGAGTCATCTACTGCTCGCATCACGCCACCCCAAGTCGCTCTAGTAGTTGTGCTCGGGTGCCACTCACTTTCATATTTCGTAGGGCGCACTGCTGCTTGAGCATGGGAACCTTCATCAGAGCGAGAGCTGTAGTATCTGTGACAAGAATAGGGACGCTGATATCGATCCTTTCCACGGCTGACTCGGAAGGTGGAACAAACGCGCGGACCACTGTCGACGTTGACGTTGGATCGCTTGGCACTGGCACTTGCACCGTGCCCACCTTCACCCGCCGCCTTGGGGGCACATGCGCTTTCGGTTTAGGTGCCGGCCTTTTAAATACGGCAGGCTCGCGAGTCTTTTCTGAAAACGGCTTGTTATGTGCCCGTGGCGGAGGGAATTTGCGATGATGGCCGCTGGCGGCGCCATTCGCCGAAGAAGTAGCGCTCGAGGGTGAAATCGAAGTGAGGGTCATGCCAACCGGTGTTCTCGCACACCGGAATGCAGCAATATTTCCAGCCATTGATGGCTTGTACTCTGTCGAAAGAGCAGCCTTGTTCGCGATACCTGAAAGGGGAGGCCCTTTCCTTTTTATGACGTATGATGGGTGCGCAACCCCCGTCTGTTGTGCCGCACAATGTGCGACTTGATGGTTCGCCGGTCTTTCCGCATTGGCACTTTGCCATCGGCAAATGCTACGGATTGGTTCCGACACTTCTCCGAGCCGAAGCGCATCTCTTGCGAGCCCATCAATTGAGGAAGGGGGGATAAGCTCCTTGGTTTGCGAGCCTCTGCTAGTCAAGAAGACGTCGTGGGACCTGGACAAGATTGGGATGGCACCGACGAATTCGATCGCTCCAAGCCCCAGTGGCGTTTGCTCGTTAAGCCAACGCAGCAATCTTTCCAAATTTTCCTGGGCCTTGAGCTGCGTGGCGCGCCGGATAACTCTCATGCCCGCTGCGGGCCAGATAATACTCGCAGGCACAACTTGCCATGGGCAAGAGCGCCCATCATCAAACATTTCATTCGGTGCCGTATCAAGTTCTAGTCTCACGACACAAAATGGAGAAAGGTGCGTACGGTCGACCCAGAGCCCGAGCTGTTCCCACAGTTGATTCGCGTGCTCGTCCCAGGTGATAAATGGGCTCGTATCCGTAATCCACGCTCCATTCGGCCATTTGGTGGGTGGATCCATCGAAATGGAGAGGATGGTCGCACGTTCACAATATGGCAGCAGGCTGACTTCATTGGTACGATCATTCATTCGGTCTGGATCAAGGTATCGTGGCCACCAGGGATCGGTGGTCAGATCGACGTAGCCGCTGGCCTTGAGCTCCGAAACAAGCTGTCTATCATTTTGAAGTAGTTGTGACAACCCATCAGTTGACTTCCAGCATCGCCCTTGCAAGCTGCAGCAGATCGTTATTTCCACCTTGACTTTGCCTCCTGCTATCACGTAATGAGGGCCAAAGACAAGGCTCAGCTTCACAGCGGGTGCCGAGCGCAAATGCCCGGACAGAGCAGCTGCGCTTTCTGCATTTTTCACGCCCAACAAGAAACCTCCGGGGATCGGCATATAGCCCCTGTCGCTGATGAGCAAGAATTCGAGCCAGTGCTGCAGGGCATCATGCAGTAGCGCGCCATCTAGCAGGTGTGCCGTAGAGCATTCCCGCCTCGAACGCACGCGATCGCGACCCATCAGACGTTCGGCGAGCCCAGAATCAGCCAAGCAGTGCATCAACACGAGCCCCTCTGGGCCCCGCGCGACAAGCACCTTGTCCGATGCCGGGTGCGCCATGCGCAGCACGCGACGGATGTGCTCGAGTGGTGTGCCCAGTTCGTCCCCAAGCGTGCAGACGCACAGTCGGCCAGGGAGGATCAGGCGTGCCTCCACTGCCACCGTGTGACTCGCTGCCTCCTCCACCATCCAGACTCAGACCCACCTGTGCACCTTTCGCCCTCGTCTGCAGAGAAGGCCTGGAAGGTGGGAGATGGGGCGGGAAGCGCGGGAAAGCCGTCCGTAGCCCATCTATCTAGACCTTTTTACTCTTAACATTTCTGAGGTAACCAAATATTAGACTATTCTCTCAGCGCGCCTGCATCAATCTGAGCTGAAAAAAAAATCGGAAGATTCTGGGCCAACACCTACTACGGACTGGGTACGATCCATCCCTCTACCGTCTACCGACACCGCCCTTAACTCCCTTCCCTCCACCTCCTTCACCTTCCCCTCCCCCCCTTCTTTCCTTTTCCTTTTCCTTTTTTTTTCGGTTTCCGGGGTACGGCCCAGGTGCACTAAGCACTAACTTGGGCCTAGTTCAAAGTGTGGGTCTTGGTAGGCCTTTTGGTGGGATGGTTGGGCTAGTTTCTGTGGTCCCTGGCGTGTGCGCGTAGTTGGTGTTCCGTTGTATTTGTATATTTGTGAGTTGTGCGTATTATTGACCGTCACGCGTGTGCTTGCCTTGTTGTGTGCAGGTCGCCATGCGTGTGTCGGCTACGCTACTGCTAGCATACGCTTGCCACGTCCGAGCTAGGGTACCAGGCGGATAAGGAGTTACTGATACCAGCGGACCAAGAATTTATGGATCCAACTCAATGGAGCTCGAAGCTTTTGTGCCCTCACCAGTATTAGGGCATCACACCATAGGGATACTCCCTATTCTCATAGGTCTCCCGCATTGCCTCCGCTCGTGAGTTCTGGCACTCACATGCCGGATGAAAAGGAGCAAAAGTGCTATGCTTGCGCATGTTGGGAACAAGATGACTAGCATGCTTGACATATCTGACCCCTCATGCTCTCTCCAGATGAAGAAGCGTCCGCTCGGATCCCACTGAGAGTCCGTTATGGACACAGCTCGATCCTCCGACTTCAGAGATAAGGCGTAGTAAACGATTCGAAAGCGTTGGTCACCGGAACTTCTCTGCGCAACCTGCGCCTCAGCAATGGCAAGCTCAGCCTTGGCTTCGTTGCCAATGTGAACGTACGCCTTCCGGCCACCATGGAGGTGCACTATGCCACCTAGACCGAGCCGAGTCAATGAACAGCCTTCTGGAAGTGCCTTGGCCAACGCGACGGCACCGGAAGATTCGATAGCGTTGTCAAAGAGCCACAGTATCTGGAGTGCCCGATTGTGCTTTAGCGCACTTGCGAGTGCTTCAGTCCCCTCCACCCCAAAGTCGTTGTCGCTCAAATCGAGGTCGATGAGAGCGGTATTCAAAGCAAGTGCATGAGCGAGCGCTGTAACCCCTTCATCACCAATACCACAGCCGCTCAGATTAAGTCTATTAAGGTGGCTGTTTGAGTGTAGAGCTGCAGCAAGTGCAGCTGCACCTGTGTCGCCGATGCGTGTGCCTGCGAAGTCAACAGTCTCGATCTCGCTGTCGGCTCCAAGGGAGGCCGCCAGCGTAACGACGAGCTCATCAAGCGCCTCCGTGCCCGACGATCCTCCAGCATACGAGCCAGCCTGCACGCGGATTCCGAGATTGGTGTGGACTGTAATGATCGTGCAGTGCTTGAGCTCTATCTCTGGCTTCTTCCACGACCCGAGGGCGGACCAGTCGGCGACAGTGTCCGTGAGGGCGCAGCTGCGGAAGCCATCTGTCCGCCCGATAGCAGCGATGCCCACCAACGCGCGCAGCAGCGGGGCGCGTGAGAAGGAGCGACTACCCGCCGGCATGGCCGGTTCCGTGCCATGTGGGCCGATGACGAAACCACCAGCGCAGCAGCCGCGCGGGGAGGGGGGTGGGGGGGGAAGGTTGAGGATATCTCTCCTCTAGAGTTAAAAGGATTGTACTCTCCTCTACAGTACACACTCTCTAAGAATCTTAGAATCTTAGAATCTCTGGTCCGTGATGTTTCGTCATACCCGCACACCCCTCCTGATCTCCTTCTGTGTAAAGAAGGCATTCTAGAGAGCTCTAGTCCGAGAACGTTTTTACTGGTACACACACGAAGCCTTGCTGCTGCTGTTGTGTCGCCTGTCGTTCTCAGCCACCGACGCCCCTCACGAGTGATTCTGTTCCCACCCGTGATTCAGTTATAGACCTCCTTCCTTCCTTCATGAACGACCCTCTCGCTCTCTCTCACCACTCGGAGAGAGAGAGGGGCGGGGGAGGTCAGACCGTCGTCGATGATTGATTACGTCCCCTCCAGGGCCCCCAGTATATTCCCTCTACATAACGACCTCTCTCTCTCTCTCTTCTCCCTCTCCCTCCCTCCCTCCCTCCCTCCCTCCCTCTCTCTCTCTCCCCCTCTCCTCTGCTGGAGCAAACAACCCCCGAGTCGATGTTCTCATCTCTCTCTCGCCTGTCAACAGGTTCTTCTTCTCATCCAGCAACCAGCCGCGAGAGCGCATGATTCCTTCACCCTCTTCCCGCACCAACATCGCGAAAAGAGACGGGAACTTCACGTAAAACGACCCCCTCGTCTCTATCCCCCCACTGCCTCTCTCCTCCCCTCTCCCTCCTCTGTCCTCTCCCTCTTATCATCCCCCTCTCCCCCCTCGCCCTCTCTCTCTCCCCCTCCCTCGCTCCCTCCCCCCCCTCCCCTCCCTCCCCCTCCCCCCCTTCCTCTCTCCCTCTCCCTTCCCCCCCCCCCCGCCTTCCCCAGCCCACTCGCCCGCCCGGCGTGCTCAACGCAATGGCGCCGCCACCGCTGCCCATCGAGCCCTCCGCGTCGGTTCATGGCGTGAACGGGAGCGCCGGCTCTCCGCCTTCCTCGCCGCACCGATCCGAGCTTGCCGAGCTCCTGCGCACGCTCCCTTCTGGCCCAGGCCTCAAGCGGCACATCGACTTCTCGTCCACCAACTCTCTCTCCGCATACGTCGCCTCGCAGTCGCACCTGCTCAAGGCGACGTCAGACAACCCCCTTCCCACTGCCGTGCCACCGCCAATCGCAGCGGTCGCAGGACTGCTCGGAGTCCGACACATCCTTTGCCTCATCGGGCTTCCCGAGCGAGGCAAGCCCTTCATCGCCCACAGGCTCTCCAAGTACCTCTCCTTCTTCCACGGAGCAGAGGTCAAGCTCTTTGACATCAACGAGGTGATGGCTCGCGCGGGAGGTCCGGCGGGCTCCGACCACAACGCAATGTTCTTGTTCGAGGAGATCAAGACATTCATGAACGCCACCTCCTCCTCCGCCGACCGCAACATGTCGGTCCCCAAGTCAACACGCGGTCGCAGCGGCACCACTGAGCTGCAAGCGTCCATCGCGGCCGCCCTGGGTACCGCTGCGCCAGACGGCGAGCCAGCAGCTGCACCCGAGGCGCATGAGGAGGAGGAGCTTCTGGTGGACATGAATGACCGGCGTCGCAAGAATGTTGACAGTGGCAAGGTGGCCATCCTGTACGCGAGCGACAGTTTCGTCGCCTTCAAGGAGAAGTGGTCGGGTACCTCCAAAGAGCGCCGCAGATGGGCAAATGACATTCTGGCGGGCGATGCTGCTCTCGGCGCGAAGCTGATCTTCATCGAGGTCATCGCCGACCGGCCGGACATCCTGGAGGCCAATCTGCGTGCCCGTGAGCGTGCGCGGACGGGTGCGTCGTGGGATGACCCGCTCTCGCGCGCCGCCATCAAGGAGTTCCACCGGCGCGAGATGCAATTCCAGCGCATCTACGTCACACTGCAAGAAGACGGCTCAGAGGGCGACCTGTCGTACATCAAACTCATCAACTATGGGGACAAGGTGCGCAAGGGCTGCGGCTCAAGGGCCGGCGCTGATGTCCGCTACGCCGTTTATTTGCCGCTTCTTGCACTGGCAGAAGCCTGCCTCCATCACCGCACCCTTTAGCGCCCGCTTGCCCGCCCTGTCATCACAGGTCCCATCACCGCACCCTTTAGCGCCCGCTTGCCCGCCCTGTCATCACAGGTCGTGACCAATCGTATGCATGGCTATCTGCGCATGCGTATCGCGCAGTTCCTCTCAGTTATCCACCCGACGCCGCACACAATATACCTCTCGCGCCATGGACAGTCCGAGTACAACGTGCTCGGCAAGATTGGCGGCAACCCACCCCTCTCCCCTGCAGGCGAAGAGTACGCCCGGCGGCTCGGCAAGTGGGTGCCTGAAAACATCTTCGTTCAGCACGGCGTGCTGCGCAAGTGCCGGCTATGGACCTCCTCGCTCCAGCGCACTATCTTGACTGCTCGCCACATCCCGCACCCAATCTTCCCCATGTCGAGTTTTGGGGAGCAGCCATACCCCCCTCGAGGAGAGCAGCAGCCCAGTTTAACGGCGAGCATCGGCCCCAACAGTGCCAGTGGCAGCTTGGCGGAAAGCATGCATCAAAGTGATCTTAGCTCCGCGAACACGGACTCGACGGTGCCCAGCCCCGCACGCAATGACACTATAGAGCGCGACGAGGCAGCTGAGCCGGTGTGGGAACAGATGTCGCCACGTGTTTACCGCAATTTGGACGAAATCTTTGCTGGGGAGTACGAGGGGAAGACATATGCGGAGGTGCGCCCGCTGTGCGCGAAGTTGTCCCGCAGCAGCCTCAGTGTGCTTTTTTGGTGGTCGGGCATCGCCGGAGCACGGCACTGATCCCCACCCACCGACCCGGCCACACTTGTGCCACCATCACCATCTCCCAACACAGATCAAGCAGATTGCACCGAGCGAGGCGTCGCTCCGTTCAATGGACAAGATCGGCTACCGATATCCACGCGGAGAGTCCTACTTCGACATCGTCGCAAGGCTTGACCCGTGAGTCAAGCTCCATGAGCCAACGCGCGATGGGAATGGGGTCTGTAGGTTTGCGTGCGAGTCTTGCAAGCGACGAGAACACTGGGACCACGCGCCGACCCTCAGAGAGTGCCATGTCCTTGCTTTGCCTACCTTGAAACCTCCTCCTCCCTGGCGACAGATTGGTGCACGAGTTGGAGTCGTACCACGAGCCCCTACTGCTCGTGTCGCATCAGGCGGTGCTCCGTCTCATGTATGCTTACCTCATGGGTAAGTCACGCACCACGGCGCCCAAGATCGAGATACCGTTGCATACAGTCATCCGCATCACATACGACGGATGGAACGAGCCGGTCGAGGAGCGATTCGTCCTCGGTCCCGAGGCGCACGGTTTCTCCCCTGACGGCAACATAACAAAAGATGCGCAAGATAATATATGCGACGCGAAGGAATGAGCTGCTAGCGGAGTTACAAGGATGGAGGATGCTGATCGTGGCGCGGCGTGCGAAAAGCTCCCCGAGTTGCCGACAGCACATGTCGAGGATATTTTCGTCTTCGACCAACGCTATCTCGAACCAAGCATACACATAGCTTGACTTTTGAGAGCCTAGACGTGGAGCGTGGTAAGCCATGTGCGCCTACCCAGAAGCGTGTGTGCTCACTATTCGAATAAGGTTGGCAAGAAGGGAAGCATACGTCACCGGAAGCTGCTTGACACGAAGATGAAACGCTAGTGATGGACGCAGACTCGATCTGCTTGGGCATGGCGTGGAGATAGGTCTCGTGCTGTTGGCCTGTGCTCACGCCAGTGGTGTCGGTCACTCAATGAAGGGTTGTGAAATTGGCACAGATATTCTACCATCCCTCATTACCCCTCCCCATCACGATTTGCGTGAACAAAGGAGGGGTGCTGGCGATTGAACGATGATGCTACAACTACAGAGGATAGTTTACTATGTCGCGTGTGTCTAATTACTTATTGCTGATTGAAACCTACAAAAAAACGTTTGAAGATTCAGGCTACTACCGCTAGCTATAGAGGAACACGCGCTTACGGTACCGACTCTCACGCCATCGCCTATACCCCAGATCACTCACACTCTTTATTTACACCATCCCCTTCACCCTTCATTCCTTTTCCTTTGTCTTTGGTATCGGGGAGGGGGGCCGCGTGCACTTCGACGGGCCAAGCGCAAGGGGCGGGCTGGGGCTAAGCGTTCCTGTGGCGAACAAACGTAAAACGCCTTCTGCAACTATCTTATCGTGTCCCCGGGGGGTCTCGGCCCCCGGCCCTTTTCGCTCTTCCTCGTCTGCTGCCGCTCTTCCGCTCTTTAGCGGTTAGCGGCAAGGCTCACCTACAATCAATACTGAGATTACTTCTGATTACCAAGAAATGCAAGTATTGCGGCATATGGTGACCCTTTGACCCGAGTAATCACTCTCTCAGACCTCCTATAGCATCAGTAATGTCGTTTACGAGTAGTCTAATGCACTACTAGATCGCTTATATGCGAAGTTATACTTACGTTCTATTTTTGTATTGGCCGTCGTTTCCGATTTTTGCAACCCCCCCCCCCCCCGACGCCCGACTCATTGCGGCCCAGCCACCTCCGATCTCCAGACATGCCTCGAGGTCGCGGCCGTGGGCGCGGTGCCATGCGCAACGTGCGCATCACAGCCCAATTCTTGCCTGAGATCCGCAACCGCGGCGCTGTCATCGGCGAGCAAGTGGCAGTTCCGGGCAGCTACTGGGAGGGGCGAATGTCGGCCGACGAGGGGGTATAATTTAATTTCTCCCGTGTTCGGGTGGTGCACTGGGACTTTTGATGGCCCGCACCTTGGCTATTGGCTAGAGGAGGCTGAGGCTGGGCCCTGGCCTCCCCTGCATGTCCCTCGCTGGCGCTCCTGAGCCTCAAGGGCCCCCACTCTGCACCTGTGCTACCGTATGCCTGTCGAGGGTATCCTGGCGTGGAGGTATATCCTCACGGACTTCTACAACATTCAGTACGGCAACGCGGACGGTAGGTCCGTTAAATCGATCCTTAGAGCAATTCTTACAAGGTACCACCTACTAGCAAAGGCAAAGGTTGGCTTCTTTCAAAGGCTGACGAAACAACGAAATAACATGGGGCTGCACGCCCCGAGTAACAAACACATTAGGAAAATGCTAAGCCCTCTTTACATGGTAGACAAAGACTTTAACCTAGAAGTATCGGATGACCTCTTACAGGCGGCAAGAGGCTTAGATATGCGAAACATCAATTGAGAGAAGTGCCAAATCGGGCGCTTGCCCGATTCGACTTTTACAATTCCTTCTAATGCGGTTTTGGCGCGTTGATGGTTGCCCCTAAGAACGTGAAAGCCTTCGCGCTCCAGAGCACTTGCCAAGTGGCGCGTCTTGGTCTTGTACGCTTTAACCGGGTCGAAAATGCGGAATACGATGTAAGTGGCGATCTCCTTGCGTGAGGACCGGATTGCGCTAGATTTGCGCGGGGCTTGGTCGGCTAGCGTGCCATAGGTGACCCCGAATTCGTGCGGGATTCCTGATAGAACAGTTTGGAGTTTGTCGCCATAGGCGGCCTTGAATTGTTCGTGCGCATCATCATCTACGTAGAATATCCAAGGGCCTTTACGGCCCTTGTCCATCCCGTCTGGTGTAGCGTCAAGGCCTTCCAACCTGGAGAGAAGGAATTTCATGAAGGTGGCAACATCTTCGCTCTTAATGTCCTTTTTGTCTTCAGCTAGCTGAGCTAGCTGAATGAAAAAAGGTGTGTCTTCAGGTTCTTCCTCATCATCCAGAGGGGGCCTGGCAGACCAAGTGGAAACGTCTGTGATGTTGCGTTACAATCGCAACAAGCGCGATGGGGGATGTTGACATATAAATTCGATGTTCGAAATATTGTACATATTTGGGCCACCAATTCGCATATATTGCACATATTTCTGATGCATATTTGGGCGGATTTTGATCGAAATATCCGCCTACCCCAACCGCTAGCTCCCTCGCCGTCGCCGCCGATGTCCTCGAGCTTTCCGTCTCACGATCCGCCCTCGCCCCCGCCACGGCCCGCTCGTCCCCGCCCTCCCTCTTCACTTTCCAGCTCGACGGCGGCGCCAACACCAACATTCTCTCCGACCCGGCCGCCTCCGCCCTCTGCCTCCACTCGCCCACCTCCGGCGTCATCGCCGGCATCTCCGGCGGCCTCCCTTTCGTCTCCGAGGCCACCGCCCACGTCTCCTTCGGCGGCCCGTCCGCCCCGCTCCACCTCCTCGGTTTCCCACCTACTCTCCGCCCCCCCCCCCGCCGAGCTCTTCTGTCTCAAGGCAACCCAGGACATCGTCGACGTCTCCACGCCCTCCGGCCCGGCCCGCTACACCGTCCCGGCCAACGCCCGGGAGGTCCTAGCCTCGCCGCAACGCGACGCCTGGCTCGCCGCCGATGAGAAGGCGCTCCACAGCATCCTCGCCTTCCCGGGGAACCGCCTCGTCCCCGTCTCCGTACCTCGAGCTGCCGGCCTTCCCATCTCACCCGTCGTCACCGCCCGCAAGATCAAAGTCGACCCAGCCACCGGCGCTCTCGACGACCGGAACCCGTTCAAATCCCGCCACTGTGCCGACGGCGGCCGCCAGCGCGCCCTCCTCGAGCGCGCCGGCGACCCGTCCACCTCGCACATGATAACCTTCTCCTCGGTGGCCGACGACCTCACCGTCAAGGCCCTGCTCGCCGACGCCGCCGTCCGCGACCACGACATCGGCAAAGCGGACGTCCCGAACGCGTACATGAACGGTTTGCGCCAGGACCGCCCCCTCACCTACCTCGCTCTGCCCACCACTCTCTCCCACCTCCAAGCCGACGACGGAACACCCCTGTGCGTCGAATGCGGTAGTTCGCTGTGGGGCGAGGAACCCGCCGGCCGCGAATGGCAGGACCGCCTACACGCCGAGCTCGCGTCCCAAGGTTGGCTACGCGCCGAGAACGTCGGTGACTTGTGGACTTTCCGCGCCCCCGACGGCCTCTGCCGCCTGCTGGTCGTCGTCGACGACCTCCTCTTCTCCGAGGATGCTGCCCTCGACCGCCGCCTCAGCCGCGCCATCTGCGCCCATCTCTCTCTCCTTTTCGGCGACGTCCGCTACGATCCCGACCCCACGTCCTTCAAGGGTTTCTCGATCTCGCGCGACCGCCCCACCCGCTCCCTCTCCCTCACCCTGCCGCAGAAGATCGTCGAAGCCGCGCGCCAGCATCTCCCGGAGCTCCTCGACGCCCTCCCCCTTCCCCCGCTTCCCGCCGGGAGAAAGCTCGCCGAGCTCGCCGACGCCCTCTCCCTCGCTCCCCGCGATTCCCCCAAGCTCGCCCCGCACCAGCTCCGCACGCAGCAGCTGCTGGGCTCGCTGAAATTCATCGAGTTGCTTCACCCACGCCTATCCCTCGTCATCCACCGCCTCTCCTGCGTGATGTCCTCCCCCCCGCCCGAGGCGTACGACGTCGCGCGAGCCGCTCTCGCCGCCGCCTACCACGAGAAGGACGTCGGCATCACCTACGGCGGACTCGGGCTCGCCGCCACCCCGCGTTTCTCCGCCGCCATCGCCGCGCACGTCGACCTGTCCGAGCCCGCCCCCGTCCAGCTCGAAGCCCTCGCCGACGCCACCTGGGGGGACCGCAACATCTACGGCATCCTCGTCACTTTCGGCGGCGGAGCGATCCTCCACCAGACGAAGAAGCTGGCCCTCGTCGTCGACTCGTCAATGGAAGCCGAGGCCATCGCGTCGTGCAAGGCCGCCGAATGCATCTCCTACGCCCGCGAAATTCTCCGCGCCCTCGACGTCCCGCTCGACGGCCCCACCCTCGTCGGCACCGACAATTTGGCCAACATGCGCGTGGGGTCCCTGCGCTCCGCCCCCACCCGCGCCCGTCATTTCATGCGCCGGTACCACTCCTTCTCCAGCGCGTCGCCGCCGGCGAAGTGGCGCTTCGCCACGTCGCGTCCGAGCACATGGCGGCGGACTTCCTCACGAAGTGGTTGCCCAAGCGCAAGGCGGACGCCTGCGTCCGCTACGCGACGAATTCTTGGGCGCACGTCGCCGCCGCCTGAGCCGCTGCACGCCCACCCCCCTTTCTTTTCTCCCCGCCTTCTGCAATGCGCTCGCCCCGGTTCCCGCTTCTCGCATTGGGGGGGGTGTTGCGGGTAGGGGGGGTTGCCCGTTCCCCCTCGCACGTCCCCGTTCATTAAGTCCCCTTCGCGTGACTCCCTCCTCGCCGCCTCGCCCCGGTCCCCCCTCTTTGCATTGCGTTCCTTCTCCCGCCATCGGGCTTTCCCCCGCGTTCCCCTTTCGTTCTTTGTTGTCACGCTCCGACGCCCTTTTTCCCGCGTCGGCCCACTGGGCCCGCCCCCTCTCTCTCTCCCCTTCCCCGTTCTCTCCCCGAGTGCCTCCTTGAGTTTCCGGCCCCGTTTCATCCCTCTCTCTTCCCGCGTCTTTTCCCTTCCCGGTGTTTACTTTTCCCGTGAGTGTCCCCCCCCCCCCTTTGTTCTTCGTCCCGCGATCAGCGCCACCGCTCGAGCGCTCCTGTCCCCTTCTCGTCTGCCTGTGCTCTCCGTGCTCGTCACGCCCGTCCTCATGCTGCCCGAGGCCGAACCCTCGGTCTCGCCCTCGGCCGCACGTGCCCTCCCCGATCGTGTCTCTCCGTCTCCTGTCCCCCCTCCCATTTGTACCTCACATGTTAATGTCATGCACAGCCCTTCCACACCAACATGCACAGCAGCCACAGCCCCTCACCACTCATCACACACACAGGGGGGAAGGGGAGGAGGTGGGGGGAAGGGAACTAAAGGGCGATGACTGTGGAGCGGTAATAGGTACCGGACATCTAGTAGGTGTGCAGCCCAGAATCTTCAGATTTTTTTATGCGGTTGGTGACACCTTTGTGGCAATAGCTCGCCGTGATGCCACAGCCACGCCCCGGACTCATCACCACAAGCCCGCAATCCACTGCCGCTCTTCATAGCCGGCCGTCGATAGATCGTGCTCCTCCATGCCACATACCCTGCGCATTCAAGTTTAGCTCTTCTCGATCAGGACGAACATGGCGGCATTATGTATACCACCTGTCAATTGCATGGAGCCAATGCCAATCATGACGCCTGGCACTACTTCGCGGAGTTCATCTCTCATGCCGGCGGCACGTCCCCAAAGCAGCTCTCCCGCGCCAGCATAGTCAAGGACGAGCGCCATCCGTCCGTCCATGTCTGACTTGGCAATCGACGAGCGGAAGGCACGGCGTGGCCTGCCGCGCACGAAGGTGTTGGCACCCGAGTGTCCATCAAGAGCGAACGCTTTCCCCGTCCACTTGGTGAAGGGGCCGAACAAGACATGCGTGATGAAAGTGGAAGCCGGAGCAAGGATACCCAATGGTAGCAGATGGCCTTGCCACTTCTTGCCTGCCCATGATGAGACAGAAGGAGCCCGCGCTGCGCGCCATAGCGCCACAGCATCCGCCTTCTTCCGTAGAGCAAGCACATCCCTAGCGTTCAAACATATTGGAGCTGGATGTGAAGCTCGCCCATTTTGCGCAATATTCAGCCCAATCGCCACGAGGGTGGCAATCGGTATCAGCGAGAAAGATATCGCCGCATCCTGTTGGAAATTGCCGCCGCGAAGCCGGTCGATGGGATTCTTCTTCGTCGCCGTAGACTTGAAAGGATTACGGCCAAAAGCGAATTGGGCGACTTTGCGGCTGAAAATGGAAGGCGTGAGCGCGCAAAAGAGGACAAAGGCCTTGTTCAGAAACCCCGGCACCACCTCTGCGCGTCCTGCCTCAGCAGCATCGAGCGCGGCGGCAGCGACCGTGGAAGCCGGCAGCACCGCACCGAGTGTTCGCACCCCGGGAAGAGTGAAGATAGAAGACGTCTCCAATCCGCCGACTGAGGCAAAGCCGGTATCAGTGGCTCCAGGAAGAAGGCAGGTGACGGCAACACCAGCAGGCTTGAGCTCGGGACGGATACCAGCGGAGAAAACGCGCACAAAGGCCTTTGTTGCCGCGTAAAGCGCGGCATTCGGCACGCCTGCGAAGCCAAGGCTCGACAGTAAGATCTCGCGAGGAGGGTGGACAAGCGAGTGGCATGCGAATCGCGGGTCGGGCAACCCTACCGGCGGCGGCTCCCGAGATGGATCCAGTGAGGAGAATGTGTCCGCCGCCGCCTTTTGCCATGGCCTCAGCGTATTTGCGTGTCAGCGAGGCCAGCGCGCCCACGTTGACCTCGATCATCTTGTCAATCGAGTCCTCGTGCTGTTCGACAAACTCTCCAGAATACGCGAAGCCCGCATTTATGACTGCAAGCGTGACGTCGCGAGAGGAGGATGCGCGCAGCAGCTTCTGTCGTCCGGATCTCGTGGCGAGGTCGCACGACACGACGAGCGCTGCTGGAGCGCCCGCCTGTGTGGCGAGGGCTGCCACGCTATGCAGCTGGTCCTCCCGTCGGGCCGCGAGCAGCACGGAGTAGCCTCTACGCGAGGCTTCGAGCGCTATGGCGGCGCCGATACCACTCGACGCGCCTGTTACGACGGCCCAACGCTCCGTCCGCTCCGTTCGCTCCGACAGCTCGCTTGCGCTCACGAGCAGCGGGAAGAGGGAGAGGAGAAGGGCCATTGATTGGCGGCTGATGCGGGCGCGCGGGGGGGGGGGGGGGGGACTTCACGTAATCAATCAACACTATTATCTCTTTCTAGTTCTATGTAAGAAAAAAATAGATGCTGCCGCATCGTGGGCGTGCCCCTGTTGCCCCCTCTTCGTCAACTAACTCTTGATGCCTAAACGTAAAAGTATCACCCTTGCTCCGTTTAGGAGGGGGTGTCACGGATGTCCCTCCGTCCTCTCCTGTATTTACTTTCTAAGTCTCGTCAGGTCTCTCTCTTCACGTGAGGTGAGGCGACGGGCCCCCTCTCTTCTTTTTCTCTTTTTCTTTTCCCTTTTTCCCCTTCTCACTTAGTTTCCTACGTGTTACCGTGAGTGTGCGTGAGATAGTGGTGTTTGGGGTTTGTAGAGAGATTTTTATCCGGTTCTGCGACGAAGAGAGCGCGAGCGATGGCGTCGCTCCTCTCCCTCTCGGCCGTCCTGGTCACCATGAATGATGATGCCAGGGCGATAGGCCCCAACCCCAACAGCCCCCCGCCCCAACAGTGTCGGGGCGCCGTTGAGGCTCTATTGCGGCGGGGCGTGGCTCTGGCGTCGAGGTGCCTGCGGATTTGGGTGGGGTGTCGCATCCGCGATCGACTTCGGACCTTCTGCTTCTTCGTGCGTCTTCGTGCTTGATCGTGCTTGTGCTTGTTCGCCGCGGAGTTTTACTCATAACTTGTAGGACTCTTCATTCGTAATTCGCCCATCGCTCCTTCGTCTTGCCGTCGCGCCCCTTTGTGGCCTGTTTCACCTCTGTTTCGCTCCTTCGCACCTTGGGCCTTGCTCTCTCTTTGGTCCCTGCTTGCTGTCGTTCCCCCGCGCCTGCTCTCGCTCTCGTCGTAGGTGTTTGTTCGTTCCTGAGGACTTTTCCCCAGCCCCAGCGCGAAGCCTACCCTCTCGCTCCTTTCGTTTTATGCACGTAGATTCCCTCCTTACTTTCTACATATTCGTTCGCTGTAACCGCCGTTCGCAGTCGGCTCTTCCGTCGCATCGTCGCTCTCTCGTCGGCTTTCTCTTCCTTGTTTCCTTCATTCATTCTGTGTCTGTGTCTTCCCCGCCCAAGTGGGGAAAGATACGTTAGTGTAGGGAGATGTTGGGTGAAAGTTGAGTGTGCGTGTCTTGTAGTGATTGCTGTCGGTCTGGTCAGATTGGTATCCTGTCGGTCTCTGTCGTCCTCGCTCGTCGCCCTAGTCGCTCCTCGCTCCCTCGTTCTTATCACAGAGTGCCGTCATCTGCCAACACAACCCATTGGTCCTTACTTACCGATAGAATCGTCTTTATTACCGATAACTTTGTCTGCCAGATTCCTTTTCATCAAGTCATCAGCCTCTTTCATCATGTGCACTACCTTCTGGGCTCTTCTCTACATTATCATCTGCAGTTGATGCACATCGAGTTCTTAGGGTTCCCGAGTCATTTTCACATCGACTTCTAGACCTCGCCTTCATCTTGGGGATCTCAGCTCACTCTAGATCGACTTAGTGCACCTAAGGAATCTCACCTTCATCAACACTCACGACGCTTCATCGGCTCATACTAAGGCAATACTCGCCGATTCCCTAAATCCTTGATTCCTTCTTTGTTCCCTCGCACGCCTTCCTGTTTGTCTCAGAGTATTATCCAAAGAACGGTGGTGGGGTTTATGTAAGGGTTTGTGCGAACATGATTGTTACAGAATCACCGTGCCCCAGGGGTATCTTGGTGAGTTCCCCAGTGCCCCCAGGTGTCCCAGGTTTTGACCCCTGTCCTTGTAAAAAAAATCTTCTTAAAATTCCCCGCTACGTGTGCGGCGTGAGGCAGTGTGCTAGTGTACCTCCCTACTACCCGACCTTAACCCCTAGCAACCCCCTTCCCCTTTCCCAGTTCCCTCATTTTCGGAGAAGCTGGTTCCGGGGAGCGCAAGGAGGTAAGCCAGGTGAGGGGCAAGCAGGCGACAAGGGAGGCGACAAAGGAGGCGAGGGCAAAGAGGGCGAATGTAGGACGACGCGACGGTGACTCGTGGCTGCAAGGAGGGGACATAGAAACGCGAAACGCAGACAACTTCTAAAACAAAAAGGTCGATCGCGGATGCGACAGACCTCCTGGGGCGGGCAAAGGGTGGGGAGAGGGCTCACCGACGCCATGCTTTGTGAAGGGAGGGGGGACTCGCAGGAAATGGGCAGGTGGAAGGGCAGTAGGGGCTGGGGGCCTTTGGGACCCTCTTTGGGGACAGAACTAGTGTTATACACCAAGGTAAGACCGGCCTACCTTCGGTCAACACCTACCCCCCATAGTCATCGAATGCCCAGTGTTACTGTTTCTGATAGAAGCTTCATCAGAAGCGTGTGCTTGTAATCACAGCCATGGGGAGCGGCTAGACTCAAACAAACGAGCTCGCCCGGACACAAATAGGTTGCGATGCACTAGAGATACGATCGCCACGTCCAAGGCTTAAGGCTCTATGAGACACTTAGAAGATCTCCGGGGGAGCGGCACCGCCGAGGCCGCCGGTAGGGTAGAGCGCGTCGACGCCAAGGAGCTCGTGAACGAAGCAGCCGAGGATGCCCATCATGGCAGCGCGGCCGTTCTGGCGCTCAACGTTGAGCTTGAAGGCCTTGGTCTCAGGGTCATCGTAGCGGACCCACGGGATGCCAGCAATGTCACCCGGCTCCTTGTCGTCCGTCTGGGGCTCGGCGAAGGGCGAGGCGCCAGTCTCCTGCATGCAGGTGAAGAACATGATCTGGAGCCAGCCGAAGGTGGGGACAGCCTCGAGCGAGGCAAAGCAGCCGGCCGGAACATCAGAGAACTTGACGCCGAGGGAAGGCGAGAGGTAGCCCGGGAAGCGGATGCCGGCATGGATGGCGATGACGTGAAGGAAGCCAAGCATGGCGGCGCGGCCGTGCTTGATCTCCATGATCTGAGATCAGACATCAAGGATGCGACGGTCAGTAGTCATGCTGGTTGGCACAGCATTACGTTCCTGTGCTCTGCACACACCCAGACAACACAAGCTGTGCAGGCCCGCACCTCGTAGCGGCGCATGTCGCGGGTCTCAATGAGGCCGAGCGGATCGTAGACGCCGAGCGGCGGGAGAACACCGAGGTCTCCCTCAGAGAACATGGTGACCGCAGAGGAGCGGGTCGGGGCCGCCTTCATGGCCGGGGCCGAGAAGGCCTGGACGGACTCGAGGAGAGCGAGAGCAACGACAGCGATCATGGGGACTGCGCGAGAGAGGGAGGAGTGTGCTGAGTTCTCTGGCGCAAAGCTGGCTCGGCAGCGCGCACCCGCGGTGCAGGGACGGCAAGGGCGAACAGAAGCAGGAGGCGGGGGGGAAGGCGGCATGCCGACCGGGTGTGGTGGGTGGAATGAGCCTCTGGCGCAGTCCGTAATTTAGGTCCCCCCGCGCGGCGGCGGCGGCGGGGGGGGGGGGGGGGGCGGGGGAGAGGGGGGGGGGGGGGAGGGGGAGGGGGAGGGGGGGGGGAGGGGGAAGGAAGGGGGGGGGAGGGGGGGGAGGGGGAAGGACGGGGGGGGAAGGGAGGGACTTTTGTTTTTTTGACCGGCGCCTTGATGACCCCCCTCGCGCGCGATTCGCATGGAGCGCAGGAAAGGCAGCAGCAGGTGGAGGGGGAGGGGGGAGGGGGGGAGGGGGAGGGGGAGGGGGAGGGGGGAGGGGGGGGAGGGAGAGGGGAGGCCGCCGGGCCGGCCACTGGGCCACCTCCTGCAGGTTGTAGGTTGTGCCATCGCTACGTGAAAATCAAAAATCAAAAAAAAACCTGTTCAGTCGTCTCGCCTCGCGTGTGGTAGTGGTAGGGCGGTCAAACTGGGCTATTAACTTCTAGGTTCTACGGGTGAAAATTCACCAAGTCAAGATTGAGGTTTTATCACGCGAGATCTTTGGATATGCTCCTTGTCCTTGCTACTCGTAATGAGTATCACTGGGCAGGATCTAAATCTAAGGACTAAGGACTAATGAGAAGCACATTTTCATTTTCCACGAGATCAGAGGTGTGTTCCGACGGCCACACAAACACGTACCCTTGTTGGAACCCCCCCGGAGCCATGGTGCCCACGCATGGACATCACGGAACGCTAAAAGGTAGTCAAGAGGCGGGTTTCGTTTTGGCGTGCACGGCATCACGGTTCGCGCCCGCGCCCCATAGCGGCGTGAATAGCCGCGTTTGTTCGCGCAGAACATCAGACGGGAGTTTACTGCTCTCGGCCACTTGGCGCTTGATCGCTCGCATCGATTCGGCGGATGCCGATGCCTAGCGATAACAAGCGAGGGGCGTGTGAGATGGTGGTCCTGGCACAGTCGTTTGAGAGGGTGTGCAATTGCGCCATCGCAACACCGTGATACCCAGATGCCCATGCTTCGCGTCGGATACGCACCTCAAGAGAAGGACCAACGATGGTGCGGATGGCTACATCTACCGCCGATTCACCCTCCACGCCTGCAGCGTGAGCCAGACCGATGCGGACTGCATTTTCTGCGTCGATCGTTTCCGAGTGCAGCAGCAACCTGAGGGCGGTCGCACGCCCAACTTCCTGCACAAGCCTAGCTGCACCACCCCACCCCGGAGCCGCACCTAAACGTGTGTGGACAAACTTAATCCTGGCATTTGAAGAGACAACTCGGATATCCGCCGCTGTACAGAGCTCAGCACCACCACCCACTGCAGCACCATCAATAGCTGCGACCGAAAGCAACGGCAGGTTTCGCAGCCTGTCGAGCACTTCGGTCATGAACCGCGACATAAGAGCGCCGCGTTCTGGCGTGTCGATTGCCTGCCGTACTGTGCCCAAGTCTGCACCCGAACAGAAGTGGCCTCCCTCGCCGGAGAGCAGGAGGACCCTCCCTTCATGCCAGCTCTCGAGCGAGCGAACCGCTTCATCGAGCTGCACCATCATCGGGCCGGAGAGCGCATTGCGCCGCTCGGCATTGCGGAGTGTGAGGCGCGCAACGCCCGTGCGCACCTCAGTCGCAAGAGAGACAGAGCCAGGCACGCGGAGCGAGGCGAGCTGCTTGGTGAACGAGGGCAGTCGAGGCATAGGTGAATATTGCTCGCGTACCTTCGCCTTCTCCCCCTTCTCCTCTCTCTCCTTCCCTCCTCCCCTTCCTCCCTCTTCCTCTCTCCTTCTGCCCCGTCACTTCTCCTCCCCCCCTCTCTCTGCCCTTCCCTCCCCCCCCCTCCCCTCCCTGCCACTCGGTCCGTCTGTCCCTTCGCCGAGACGCACGAGTCCGTCCGCAGCGGAGGCGGAGGGAGGGGGGTCCCACCGGCAGGAGGTATAAAGGTAGAAACAGGCGTGCTCTAGGCGGTAGAAGATTAAGAAGCTCCCGAGCTCCTCAGCCTCCATCCCCCCTCGGTATTCAAGGAGAGCCGCCGCTCTCTTTCTCGCGAGACGAGAGAGGGAGAGAGAGAGAGAGAGAGAGAGAGAGAGAGAGAGACAGCAGGGAAGGAGGGGGAAGGGGAGAGGGGGGACGAAGGGGGGGAATCCGTGGTGGGTGGGTGCAATGGGCGCCGACCGCTCGCCGTTCCTCACGCGCGTCCAGCTAGAGGCGAGCGCGAAGAAGCGGCCGCCGGTGCCCAAGGTATGCGTGGTGACGGGCGGGACAGGCTTCGTCGGCGCACGCCTCGTCGAGATGCTCATCGAGCGCGGCGCTCGCGAGGTACGCAGCCTGGACGTGGTGCCACCTCCGCCCACTGCGTGGAGCCACCCTCGCATTCAGTACATCACGGGCGACGTGTGCGACGAGGAGACGGTCGACAAGCTGGTGGCCGGAGCCGATTGTGTTTGGCACAACGCGGCCGCCGTTGGACCCTTCCACCCGCGCCAGCTCTACTTCGATGTGAACTACGAGGGCTCGCTCAACGTACTGCGCGCATGCCGCAAGGCGGGGGTGCGCAAGATCGTCATGTCCTCATCGCCCTCGACCCGCTTCGACGGGTCCGATGTCGATGGGCTAACAGAGGACGAAATGCCAAAACTGCCGCAGGTTTGCCGCTACGCCGCACACATGCTGCGTCGCAGGCCCGCGTCAGGGTTGCGCGTCGGACGACGCTCTGAGCTTGAAGCTGCACGTGCGCTCCCGGCAGGGATGCTCGTCTCCTCCGCGCGCTGACTCGGTGTCCTTCCTTGCTCGATCAGAAGCGTTATCTGCAGCTCTACGCTGAAACGAAGGCGATGGGAGAGATGGCGATCACGTCAGCATCAGACGACACGCTCTTCACATGCGCCCTGGCTCCGCACCAAGTGTACGGCCCGCGCGACAACCTCTTCCTGCCGAATATCCTTGAGGCAGGCGGCACCGGCCGCCTTCGCATCTTTGGCAACGGCCAAAATCGCATCTGCTTCACTCACATTGATAATTACGCCCATGGACTCATCATTGCGGAGCAGGCTTTGTACAAGGGATCCCCGGCCAATGGCAAGTTCTACATTGTGACGGATGGCGACACACATCCGCATCCGCAAGGCTATGCACGGCTCTGGGAAACAATAGATGAGGCCTGTGTGGCCATGGGCTTCACTTCTCTCTGGGAGAAGATCAAGCTACCGCTGCCGCTGCTGGTTGTCCTCGCTTACATCGCTGAGTTCATTGGCTGGATGATCGGCACAACAATGAAGCTCAACCGCTTCAATGTGAAGGTGAGCTGCCACCAAGGTCGATGTCATGTTCGAGGACCTGTGGCGTCATGCATGTGGTGCGCTGAAGTATTCAAGGTGCACCTTTCCGGATCTCGTGCAGGTGTTGACAATGCACCGATGGTTTATCATCGACGCTGCGAAAAAGGACCTGAAGTATGAGCCGATCGTTCCATACAGCGTTGGTTGGCCTGACACTCTGGAATGGTGCGTGCACGCCGAGAGGCATCTCGCACAATCGCCTCATCCAGTGCCGGGACCAGAAGGGGGGGGGGGGGGGGGGGGACGATGCTTCCTATATGGCCACGCTCGTTCCGTTTACACCCGCCCCCTATTCAATAGGTTCAAGGAAAACTGGCTGCCGACTTTCGACGCTACGGCTGGCATCACGGGCATATCGGATGGTTCCCAGAAGAAAATTGACTATCAGGCTGCTGGTACAGCAGCAGGGCGCCGCCAAGGGAGCGATAAGTCCAACTAGTCTCCATGGTCTAGAATCTGCTCAAGTTGTGCGAGATGGCCGGGGACGGGCGGGGGCGAGAGGAGGTTGAGCAAGGGGGGCGCACAAGGGAAGACTCGAGCTTGAATCTATCATTGTCCTTGACGCACGTTGAGCCAGCTTGAAGATCTCGGCTCTCCACTTGTGCGCTAACTTGGGCGGTTCTCAGTACAGCGCTGCTTCCAACGCTACTCTTGGTGATAGACACTACCAGTAGTTGGTGGACTCGCGACTGCGCCAAAGCCGTTGGTAAATGGCGCCCGTCTGCTCTGCTAACCCCTTTCCCACCATTGATTGCGCCATACGACGCGTGGTCACGCGGTGCCGCTGTCACGGAGCTGTGTACAGCTGCCGATGTGACTTTCAGTACTTCATCGACGCTTTCTTCCTCTGCACGCATGCGGTTGATGGTATGGATGCATATGTGCTTTGCGCTAGCCGCGCCTGCGGTGCGCTCTACTTCGCTAGCTGTTGCACTTCTCCCGCTCGCGCGTGTGCCTCTAGCTAGCGCTGAGCGCCTTTCAGTCACTGGCTTGGCTTGCTGGACGCTATCACTATATTTATTTTAATTACAATTACTCTTTTGCATGTGACATTTGTGCTTACCGAACGTGGACAGAGGGACGGGATTGGGATTAGTAGTAGTAGTAGCGGCGCGCATTTGATAACAATTACCGAGCATAGCGGCCTGTGCCGCGTGCGCGCGCGAACGAGCGCAGCGCAGCGCGGTCACGCCAACGCCAAGATTCAAGAATGGCGACACCGTAGCCGTAGGGGGGCCAGGCCCACAACGGCTTTCCCCCCCCCGCGCGCCCACTGCCATTGCTGCCGGCACTGATGAGGCGGCTAAGGGCGAGGGGTTTCGCGGTTTCGCGGCGTGAAAGCATGAAAACCACATGGCTAGGCGAAGGAATGCGAGAAGCGAGAGCAATTCAAAGGCGGCCGGTACCTTCCTCCTGAAGTACGCTTCAAACAATCTACCCAATGACGCGCCCCGCTAGGGCTAGGGCACGCTCTCTACATACATACCGATCCTCGAGTCCACGTTCATTAGGTTTACAACTCTCGTAAGCGTGCAGGGGAAGGAGCCTATCTTCGCCGGGCACTCATTCATAGCCTCGTACGTACACGCACGGCTGCCCACGGTAGAAAACCCAAACGCAAAACTCCACTAGACACTAGAACTTAGCACCCTCATCTTCGCAGAAGACGACAAGGGTAAGCTAAATATGAATACCAACTTCGGGCTAGTGGCGCAGGCACTAGACCTCACAGAGAAACTCGCCTGAAAGGTGACGATAAACCGCGACAAAAGACCCCCTCACGACGGGAATCGATAACCAACCCCGGATTACTCGACGCCACCGTACACCGTAACCGTAACAATCGAGACACCATACAGAAGCAGGCCACCCAGAGGCACAAGAGGAAGTCAGGAACCATACCGCTGGGGGCAGGTGCACCCCGCTCGGACCCACCACCTCCACAGCCTGGGCCCCTAAGCCTAAGTACAGGACAAGGGGAGATGCAACAAGGCGGGAAGTAAGGGAAGGTGGGGGGAACGGGCGTGGCTACAAAGAGACATCAGACATCGCAATGCTGCGCGCGAGTCGAGAACATTAAAAAGTTTTTTGCATGGGCAAGCTCTCTCGGGTCGCGGGTGCACTCGTGGCGCTAACGCTGATCCTCGCGGTGGGTCGTTTGGCCGATCCGCGCCCTACATCATACCAGTAGATAGGAAATATGCACTGACGTGCATCGCATCCAGCGTGATCACATTTTTTTTCAATTCATGCAATGGTCGGTCCCTGAGCTACATGCCGGCTGCGTCCAGATTGATCTGCACAAGGCATTCGTTTGCCACCATTCATGCGACGGCCCGGCATCCCTTAGCTACATGCCGAGATCGTCCAGATCGATCTGCAAGGCATCCTTACCCGCATACTCCGCACCCATTGCGCGGCAGACAGCAACATCGGGCGCCAGCGGAGCGATTGCGACGCCCGTGAAGGAATTGTCGGGAGATGGGCCAAAGTGCACGAGCAACACCTAGATGGCAAGCAGAGGGCAGAGGGTGGACTAGAGGGCGGAGCTTCTGGTGTGTCTGACACATCGCCGAGGTCGGATTCAAAGGCTGCCGTAGGACTTGAGGAGCGCGCCATGTGGCTGATAAGGGCGCTCCCCATTCGACCTGGCAGAGTGTGAGCCACCAAACTGGCGGCCCCGCGCCATCTCGAGGGGCATGGGCGCATGGGTGGAGTGGGGGTGGGGGCGTGAATTTGGCGTACCGCCTCGCTAGCGTCATCATACTTGTCGATTGCTTCAACGAGGGCCCGTCTGGCTGGCAACAGGGCTGGCAACGCCTGGGAGATTTCTGTGTCAAACTCCTCCAGAGTGACGTAGTGCATGAGCACGCAGCGTGCCTGTTAGGCGCCCACAGCCAAGGGATTGAGGGAGGGCGTGAGGCACTGGACTGGTGCATATTGGACAAGTCGTTCACAGGGCCCCTCTGGCCGTAGGTTGGAGAATGGCGGTCGGAAGCGCGGCAGAGATGAGGCGAGCGGTGCACCTGCACGAGAGGGCGTCCGGCGCAATCGATGGGTGGCGATCCCGTGGGCAGGCTCAGCACATCTAGCGAGGTGTCCGATTGCAAGAAGACGAAGCCTCTGCCAGCAGTACGCAAGCTCTGGATAGCAAACGGGAAGGCGTACAGCCGCATTTTCCCGACAAGCGCGTCGGTGGCGGAGCCTGCGGAGACGGCGTCGGCGAATTTCTGCGCCACCCCGAGCGTCTTGAAAGCAGCGCACCCTTGCTTGTGCCGCGCCTTCCAGTCGGCAACCTGGCATTCGCGCGTACAGTACCGAGCGACAACGCACTTGGCGCACGCAGACTTGGCGCCTTCTGCACCGCAGGCGAAGCAGAGCGGTGGTGCGATGCGACGAGCCGGCGCGTGGTTGAGGCACTGATGACTCCACCGGATGGGAGGCGCCCCCTCGATTGAGTGGAGCTCCTCGAGCTGCCGCAGTCCGCGGGCAGTCCTCTCATGGGCCGTCTCCTGTCTGCCACTCAGTTTGGGCCCAAAGTGCTCCTGCATCATCGCCTCGATCTGCTCATCGGAGCCAGAGAGCGATCCGTCGACCGACGTCTGGTGCATCAGACGCTCCATCTCACGCCCGCCTGCCACGCTCTCCTCCTCCCCTCCCCCTTCGTCCCCCCCTCCCCGATTGCTGCCGACCCCCCCTCCCCCCCCCCCCCTTTCCTCTCCTCTCCTCTTTCTCTTTTTCATCGTATTCACACCTCTCGTGGAGGTCCCCCTTGCCCCCCCCCCCCCTCTCCATCATTATTTTAGCCTCTCTCTCTCCGTCTCCTCCGTGCTGCCTCCCGCTTCTTGTCTCTCGCCTCTCCTATCTCTCTCTTCTTTCCCCACCCGCCCTCTCTCTCTTCCACGTCGCTCTGATCATGGGGTTCATGGGATTCCCCCCGAAAACGGGGCAGTGGCTCCCCCAAGGGACAGATGAATGGAACTGTGAACGAGTAATATATAATAGGGAAAAGCAGACGATTTCAGAGATCGATTGAAGGGGAAAATGGGGAAATGGGGGGGGGGGGGAAGCGGGTGAGGTATCTTTCCTCTCGATCTATCTCTTCTCCCGCGAAAAAAGAGATCTCTCCCTCCCCCACCTCTCCTCCCTCCCTCTTCTCCACAGCGCGCGAGCCTCTCTCCCTCCTCTCTCTCCTTACACCCCCCTCTTCCAGTCTAACCCCCCCCCCTTCCCACTCTCTCTACAGCCCCCCAGCCCCCCTCCCCCCCCCGCTGGACGGCGCCAATGCACGAGGTGGTCACACTGCAGCTTGGCCCTCACTCGTGCTGGAGCGGCACCCACTTCTGGAACTTTCAGGATGACACGCTCCACCCAGAGATCCGAGATGACGGCGCTCCCATTCTCGACCCACGTGCCGCTCAGCCGGATGTGCTCTACCGCTCTGTCGCCGGCGGACGCCGCACGCCACGGCTGGTGCTCTCTGATCGTGCAGAGGCCTTTGGCTCGCTGGGCGCGCAGGGGAGGCGCGTGCCTACGGCGGGCACGCCATCCGACGCCGAGGCTGTAGAGCTCCCGCCCGTCGACCCGCTCGCTTGGGGCGCACAGGTGAGCACCATCGTGATGGAGCCGCGCGAGCCGTCACCGTTTGTCCGCTCGCTGTACGACGCGCAGACGGTCGGGGAAGAATGGGGGCAGGAGGAGGGGACGAGAGGCTACGGTGAGGAGGATGACGAGGAGGAGTACGAGGAGTGCAGCGGGGACGACGACGAAGACGACACGTCGTACACCTCGCGGAGGCGGCAGCACACCCGTGGCCACACAGCCACGATGTGTGCGCTTTCGGAAGTGGATGCTGGGACAAAGCGACTACGCGTCGCTGACGATGCCGTGACAGCACCAAGTACCGACGCTCAGCCGCCGGCGATGGCGCCGTCTTTCGACTTTGAGTCGAGTGTGGTCAACTGGTCGGACTACCTGCAGGCTCAGCTCCACCATCGCTCCATCGCGCCGCTGCGAGCTCACTTGCACAACTTTTCTGACTTCGACGTCTGGACTGACGGTGAGGAGATCATGAAGCGAGAGGTATGCTCCAAGATTGAGCTGGGCAATCGGCGGAGATGTTCTTATGCTTTGCACCCGCTGCGACCCGCGCGTGATGCGCAGCTGGGGGTTGAGGTGTCAACTGCTGTCAGGCCTCCGCTCATTCCCCATCCTGCGTGAGTAGGACGGCGCTCTTGACACCGACTCGCTTGGCCTCTTGGATCGCACTCGCCGGTTCTTGGAAGAGTGCGACTCACCGCAAGGTGCGCTAGCGGATGTGAGCAAACAAAGGGCCAGTCTTGAGAGGCGTTGGGGCGGTGTCCTTTCCGTCGGCCGGCATGTGAGCGCACCCGCAGCTACGTGGTATGGATGTTGCATAGACGGCTATGACAAGAGTTCATCACACGCATCTCCTTCTTGTCGGTCTGATGGTCCGTCCTGTGGTTGACTCCATGTTCACAGGCATTCACTTGCTGGCCGACGTCGATTCTTCATTCGGTGGTCTGGGGCATGCATTGCTCACACGCATACGCGACGAGATGACCAACGCGCCATGCCTTATCTTCGGCTTTGGAACCACTCCTGCACAGGTGACCAAGAGCTCTGCGAGTCGTCGCCGGCGCGTCGCCATCCTCAGTCATGTGTCGCCCACGCCGCCACCGTGACCGCCATCACCACCGCAATTCCACGCCCTGCTCATCGACTCACCGCAATATCCTTCTCGCCTCCCATAGCCTCCGGAGGATCAGGCGCCTCCGCACGCCGCCGCCTTGAGCGCCCTCAATGATGTGCTCGGTTTGACGGCCTTTGGCGAGCTACGGACGCTATACGTGCCAATGCCCGGCCACGAGACTGACGTGGAACTGCGGTATCCACCGCTGGTGCAGGTGTGCATGGCCATGCGTAGGCGGCAACTGCTGCGAGTGCAGCGCGTCAGCAAAATTCACACCCTGCCTCGTTGAGCCACTGTGGCCGAACGGATTTCAGCCTCCAAGGGCGCTCCTGCCCAACGTTGGCCCCAATAGGTGGACGAGTCGCTGCGATATCACACATCTGCGCTGAGCGCTGCGTGGCTCGACGTCGCTACCCTGCCGTTCCGCTCTCGCGGCCCTGATCGAGGAGGCATTCACCGTTTGCTCTGCGGTTTGCAGGCGGCGCCCCGCTTCAACCTCGCGTGCCCAATCCTCGGGCTCCCGTTACCGCCACCGGTGCTCGGCGCACCTGACGTCGCCGGCCGGCGCTCATGGAGAATACCGCGAGGCGGAGCCGTCGCGCCGTCGTCGCACCTGGTGCCCCTGTCACCGTGGTCGCTCCCACCGTCCCAGGTCTCCGCGTTTGCGCAGAGTGTATCAATCCTGGGCTTCCCGTCAGAGCCGGAGGCCATCATCGATGTCATCCCGCGCCTCCTCCCTTGCGGCAGCAATACCAACACGTCGCTCTTCGCTCGCGCCACCCCGCTTGCGCTACCGTTGCCCTTTCCACAGTTTTTCGCCCCCGACCTTAGCTGCGAAGGCGAGATCAGGCCGGCCGCCCCCTCGCATGAGCCGAGGGTCTTTGCCAGGCGGCAGTCAGGAGACGAGGTGATGACACTACCGGCGACAGCGGCGATCCAGTCCACGCCAGCAATCGGGCCGCTCGTAGAACGTGTGTGCGACATGTGGGCCGAGCAGAGACGGGCTGTGGAGCGAAGGTATGCGGCGCACTGGGGAGCGGATGAGCTCGCAGAGATCACCGAAGATTTGTTGTGCCTGAAGACCAACTACAACCCTGAACGATACGCGGACGAGAGCGATGGAGGCGAAATAGAAGATTGAACTCGGCCGGCGCCCTGCGATGCGCGTACGGCGATTTGCCGGTGTCACGCCTCCGCTGCCGCATCGTGGGGTGGGGTGTTGTTGCTAGCTGGCTGCCCGCTGGCTGCCTGCGTGCGCACGCGACTCCGCAATGAGTGGCGGTAGGCATCCGGTGGCCGACTCCGCAATGAGAGGCGGTAGGCCTCCGGTGGCAAGCCAATGCGAGTTTCTATGGCGATTTTGAGGAGAAGTAGGCGTCCTCACGGTCGATGCTGATAAAAGGCCCATGTGGGCGAGGACGCGTTATGTATTATCGATGCCGGTACGGACATCATCAAGTTTTAAGGTCGGCGCCGACAATAGATCACTGCCAATACAATTACAATTAAATGGAATTCATAAAAAATCGTTATATTTTGAGTTTTGAGCCCTATGGACCATAGCCTATGAAGCGTGCCGCGACCGCTCCCGAACCTCAGTCGACCCTCGCCACCGCGCCCCACGCCTCACTTGGGACGCCCCACACCGCCAGGGGCGACTCGTCCAGAGCCCTCTTGTTGCGGTCCGCTCCGTCGTCGCGCTCGCCCTCGCCCAAGACCGTCCTCCCGCCTTCCTCTGCTGAGGAGGTGGTCCAGCCCGTCATTCCATCACTCCCGGCCTCCTTCGCCGCGCCTTCCGCCGATCGTCTCCCTTCCGAATCATCGCATATCGAGCCCGTGGTCATGCTCGATCCGTCAATTACATGACTATTAATAGGTATTAATAGGCGATTAATAGGGGGTTTTGAGATGGCCGATTAATAGGCGATTAATCGGTGGTTTTTTAGCCACCCTATTAATCGGTTGGCTATTAATAGATTATTAATAGGTACTAATAGGGGGGTTTTGAAAACATTTTGAAAACACCCTATTAATCGCGAGCCCTAGCCTTGGACGGGATAGCCCCCCGCCGCGCCCAAGCTCTCCGCGAGCTCAGCGAGGCTCACATCATGGGGCGCGTCATGTGGACCATACCTAGCAACTCATCGACACTATCGCCCTGTGGCTCCGCTCTCCCTCCCACCCCTGTGTGTTGAATGGCGTCGAAAATGTGCATATTTCTTATAAGATTCTGCCTAGTATACCCATTTCAAGTGTGTAATACGTAATACCCTAAAAATCGCGTGATAAAACCTCAATCTTGACTTGCAAGTCTGACTTGGTGAATTTTCACCCTTAGAAGTTAAAAGGCGTGTTTGACCGCCCTACCCTTCAAAGTTTTTTTCAATTTCAAAACTCCCTATTAATAGCCCTATTAACACCTATAAATGCATTGCGTGGCGGGAATTTTCGCGGGGTTGCGCGCGGTAGGGGGGGGGGGGGGAAAGGTGGGAGAAGGGGGCCAACTCTCTTGTTCTCGTCGGCGGCGCGCGCAATGGGCAAAAGGGGGCCGAGGACGAAGGCTGCCCGAGCGGCCGAGGCCACGGCGGCAGCCGCGTCTGCCCCGAAGCCCAAAGGCACAGGCGCGCTCAAGCGCACGCCCACGAACGAGCGCCTTCGACCCTGCGGCCAAGGACGTCACCTATGAATGCGAGAAGATCGTGGGCCAGCGGCTTTCCAAAGGCGTCTCGCAGTTCATGGTGAAGTGCAGGCAGAACTTTCCCGTCTGCCGGGGCCCGCGGGCCCGCCAGCCGCCGGCCCGGCCCCTGGCCGTCTGGCCTCGTAGCCGTGGGCGCCTCAGGCGGTAGGCACTTCGGGGCAAACCCGCCAACCCCCCCCCTATTAATCGATTAACGCCGGCAGTTTCTCCGAAACTGCCTAGTAGTTCCTTGACTGGCGCCAAAACCCCAGATTACTTGGGTGAGTACTGAGTACCGATTAATCATTAGATGTTAATCATTAATTGGTTCTGCCGAGCCCTAGCCTTGGAAGGGGGGGGGGGGGAGAAAGAAACTAAATCTGAGGCTTTTCAGTCTTTGTAGTCTCTGCTCTCTCTAGCTAGCTAGCGTAGGTAGGTAGAACGCTAGTGAATAGCCGGGTGCTGGGTGGCATCAATCAAGGGGGGAAGGGGAGGGGTACCTTCGCGGCATGGAGTCCGCAAGGGTGTCATGGTAATACGCTGTGACGTGGCAATGTGGCAACACCCCTCGAGTCTTTTGTCTTTTGTCTTTTGTCCTTTCGTCTTTCATTGGAGACCGTGGACGCGATGACGCGATGTGTGATATGTGTGTGTGTGGGGGGTGGGCTTGATCTCCCACTACCAGCAGCTACGTCGCCATCCTGTCGCCTCCGCCTCTGTCGCATTTGCGGAGGTGAGGGGTGTACTCCCCCCACGAACACGATGTGCGCGTCGCCGACGCGGGAGCAGCGCGCGGTTCTCTCTCTCTCTCTCTCTCTCTCTCTCTCGTCTCGTCTCTCGCCGATCGGGTCTCAACTCGCTCCGGAGGGCCTCGATGAATACAAAAGATTCGCCACGTGATTTCTCTCTCATCCTCAGTCTCTCTCTCGTCCCTCTCTCTCGTCTCCCTCTCCTCCCTCCCTCCTCCCCTCTCTATCTTCCCCCCCTCTCTCTTCCCTCTCCCTCTCCACCCTCTCTCTGCCATCCCCTCCCAACATTCGCCTCCCCCCCTCTTATTCTTCCCTTCTCGTCCCCTCTCCTCCCAGTTATCAACAGCCCTCTCTCCCTCTCTCTCGGGCTGCTAGAACACGTACCCATCGTGGGATTCCCTGCTTCTTCCCCCAAAGAATTACTCTATCCGCCCGGACTCGACTCTCCCCCTTCCCCTTCCCCTTCCCCCCCCTCTCTCTCTGGATCTTGAGTCATCTCACAAGAATATTCTCGGGGTCCCTCTCCCATCTTCTCATCTATATTATGCTATTTTGAGATTCGAAGGAGACGCTCCACCGCCAAACCTTTCTTCCTCGCTGCTTTCTCCATCTTCCCGACCCACTCTTTCTTCTATTCCCCCCATCATCCCACACCCTTTCCCAGCTCTCTCTCTCTTCTCCCTTTGCCGCCAAGGGAACTCTCTCTCTCTCCTCAATTCTCTTTCTAACCCAAAAATCTTCGCTTCCGTCTGCGTGCTTCCTCTTCTCTCCACCACCACCTCTCTTCTCTCTTTTGGCTTCTTCCCTCTCTCACTCTCCCTGCTTCTCCTCCTCTCGCCTCTCCTCATCTCCCCCTCTCGCTCCCTCTCTTTCTTCTCCTCCTCCGTTTCCCCTCCCTTTCCTCTCGTTTCTTGCTCAGCCCCTCAACTCACAGGACCCCCCTACAACAATAGACCCTTTCCCTAGTATCTCTCCCCTCATCCTCTCTCTCTCGCGCTGACTCGCCATTCCCTTCTCTTGTACCTCCGTCCGTTCTTTACCTTTCCTCCCCGTTCTTCTCGGTGAATATCCCCAGAGCTCGTGCAGCACCCCCCTCCCCTCTCTCGGCGCCATGACCGACTCGTACCTCACCTTCGCCACCACCCTCGCCGACGACGTGGCGGGCCGCGGGAGCGACAAGCGCGGCAAGCTGCCGAGCATCCAGAACGGAAAGTGAGTCGGTCTGCACACGCGTGAGCGCGTGCGCTCACTCACTCACTCACCCACAAACTCTTCCAGAGAGAGAGAGAGAGAGAGAGAGAGAGAGAGAGAGAGAGAGAGAGAGAGAGAGAGAGAGAGAGAGAGAGAGGTTCTCTGCCCTCCACTGCTCTCCTTATCGGCTTCCATGCGTTCACCTGTAGATTGCACTTCGGCCCAAAATCGGACCACTGCGCCACCATCCCCCCCCCCCCGCCCTCCTGCCCGCTCTCGCGCGTCTTGCTCAGCTATTCTCTCTTGGCGGTGCGGCAGGATCATTGACATGGTCAATGCGTGGACTGCAGCCACGGACCAGCCATTCATTTCGTTTGAGTACTTTCCGCCGCGCACCGAGGAGGGAGTGGCCAAGGTACCTCATCGCGGCGATCTGCTACCCCGCGCTTGCAGCTTGCCAACCACACCCGGACCCGCTGCACATATGCACCCCTAGGAGTCTGTGCTCAATCCTCCTGTGCACTTCTCCTGCTCGCAGCTTCACAAAGTTATTGCTGAGATGGCAAAACAGAAGCCTCTCTTCATGGACTTCACCTGGGGCGCCGGCGGCTCGACATCCGACCTGACTCTCGAGCTCTCCAAGGTATCGCAGCAGAAGCATGGCGTCATGGTCAACATGCATCTCACTTGCACCAACCAGTCCAAGGAAGTGTGCGACGCAGGCCTCGCTGGTGCCAAGGCGGCCGGCATCTGTAATATTGTTGCCCTGCGCGGCGATCCTCCCAAGGGCCAGGAGCGCTGGGAGGTCACCGAGGGCGGCTTCGCCTGTGCGCTCGATCTCGTGAAGTACATGCGTGCAAACTATGGCGACTACTTCTCCATCCAGGCGTGTGGTCTCGCTAGCCGTACCGCCCTAGCTGTGCTTGAGAACATGCCTGCGCGAGCGCAAGGCTGTGCGTCTCGACCTCTGTTCTATCGCTCGCCTTTGGAATGTCCCTTGTCCTGAACTTCTCCGACCGTGCCGAGTGATGCCCACCTGTCAGGTTGCAGGCTACCCGGAGGGCCACCCTGACCGCATCACCAAGGTGTCTGAGCTCGGTCGCCCAATGAGTGACAGGGAGAAGGCGCGTGTCGTTGACGTCGACGGCGAGGAGTACGTGTGCTCCGACGAGAACTATGAGATTGAGCTCAACTACCTCAAGGAGAAGTGCGACGCAGGAGGCGATGTGATCATCACCCAGGTGTGCATGATGTCGCGCTGAGCGCTGCACTGGGGCGCCGAGCTGCGCTGTGCCAATGCGCTCGTAGATGCTTGGAGTGCTAGGATGTTGCCAAGACCTATCCCTTTTACGCCGTCTTCCTCAGCTCTTTTACGACTTCGACCACTTCAAGAACTGGGTTGCCGACGTGCGGGCCAAGGGCATCAAGGCGCCCATCTTCCCGGGCATCATGCCCCTGAATGCATACGGTGGCTTCAAGCGCATGACTGGTTTCTGCAAGACGCGCATTCCACCCGAGATGGCCAAAAAGGTGTGCGACAGTATGTCGTTTTGAACCGTTCGGCCTCCGTATCGCACTTCTTTCCGCATCTCCCCTACCCCCGCCCTGTCTCTATTCTCATCTCCACGCCACCGATGTGCAGGTTGCGGAGCTTTCGGGCGATGACAAAAAGGCCGAGTTCATCGACTTCGGCCTTGACTACATGACTGACTTGTGCAAGAAGCTCGTTGACTCGAAGCTCGTCCCCGGCCTTCACTTCTACGCCCTCAACTCTTCGGAGCGCACCTTCCAAATCATGACGCGCCTCGGTTACTTCATGCCGTAAGCAGTGCACCTTTGCCCTTGGAGCTCCACCTCAAGGAGAAGACAATAGTGCCCTCGTCGAGACCACAGCATCGTGTCAACGAGCGTCTACTCCACCACCCTGGCGGCATTCGCGCCCTCAGACATGCGCTCGATGCGCCGACCACAACCTGCGACTATCGTTGTGTGCCAGCCGATTGGTGGGCTCCCGGTAGCTATGCATCGCCCTCCAACATTTGGTGTGCGAGTTGTGTCCGCGCGCGATCGCTCTACCTGTGGTATGTTTGTCGGCAGCGTTGATCGCAGCGGTGCTTTCTCGACGATCAGTATTTCCGCGAGTCTTTGTCCGTGTCACACTAGCGCGGACGTGGGCCGTCATTTATCTCGTGTTGGAGCATAGCGCGCTCCTTAAATTGTTGGAAGGAGTGCGCAGCGGCACCTTGTCTGTTGTCTGATTAGATTGTGCTTCCACCCTTGTGGGACCCGTGTGTTTTGAGTGCTAAAAGTCCGTCCGTGGTCATACATGCGTGCTCAATAGCGAAGGCGCACACGTAAATGAGGATTTGTGCGTCCACTTATTCGAGATATATATGTTACCCCGTTACCCCCCAGGGTCAGCCGCCAACGCCCCCCGATAGCCGATAGCTATCGGGGGCCCGATAGCCATCGGGGGGAAATTTTCTCCCGCGATCGCCAACAGCCCCCCCGATATGTATCGGGGGACCGAGAAAATCCCCCGATATGCCCCGGGGAGCTATCGCGTTTTGAGGCGCGCCCCCGTTTGCTATATAGTATATCTATAGTGTATCGCCCCGATAGCTAGCCGCGGGGGAAATTTTCTCCCGATCGCCAACAGCCCCCCCGATAGCTATCGGGGGCCCGGATGGGACAACAGGTACGAGGTCAACAGGTTTCGGGGGCCTCTTCCTATTAAGAGGACGTGTTAAGAGGTCGAAATAGGTCCGTAACAGGTCTCGAAATAAAACTCATTTTACTATAATATTATAGATTTATTAGTAGTATGAGCTTTATAATACGAATATGATTCGCTTCTGCTTCTGACTTCTGAGCTTAGTTCCTAGGGAGAGGAAGGGATTTGAGATGATCTGGGCGTGGCTACGATAGCGGTACCTACATAGCCACGCGCGAGGCGAGAATATTAAAAGTTTTTTAATGGTTTTTTACTACCTATTACCTATTAACAGGTAACGGTTAACAGGTCTGGTAGGCCTCTTGACCTCTTAATAGAACCTATTAGAAGCCTATTGTCCCATCCGGGATCGGGGGACCGAGAAAATACCCCGATATGCCCCGGGGAGCTATCGCGTGCTGTTGAGGCGGGCCCCCGTTTGCCGTTTGCTATATCGGGGGCGAAAGACAGCCCCCGTTTGCTATCGGGGGGAAACAACGGCCCCCAGTAGCTATCGGGGGGGGAGGCAGGGGCGCGAGTAGCTATCGGGGCATTGTCCTCGAGCCCCTAGGGGCTATTCCCCCCTAAAGCTATCAGAGAGGGGGGGGGGGGGTAAACGGCCGCCACAAAGGCATGTTGTATTCAGGCCTTTTGGCATGAATATTTCGGCACGAGTACGAGTCTTCTTCGCTATATACCGTCTTCTATGTTCGCCGTGGTCGCGCAAGGCGTGCAGATTCGGATTCTCCCTGGGCTCAAGTCCAGGTTCGCCGATTTTCATCTCGAAATTCGAGGATTTGAGTTTTATTTTTACCGTTAAGGTAATTGTTCACGCGTCTACCCTCGTATGGGAAACAATGATATCTCCGTCTCCGATACAAACTCCTTGATGTGCCTACTCCCTACTTGGTGGGTAGTCATGGATGACATTGTACCGAAGCACGTGACAGTTGTAGGCAATGGCCCTTTGAGTGAGGAGCAACGGAACAAGATCCGAGTGTCGTCCTTTGTGATACGATTTAACGATCGTAAGAACATGCTGGAAGGTGAGCCGATTGACGTCTTAGTAAGGCGCGACAATCTGGAGAACATTCCGCCTCCTGATTATTTTCCGTCAGACGTGCCCATCTGGGTCGTTGTCGTTGTGTCGAGTCGTTCATACTTGCATCCAACAGACAGGGTGATGGTCATGCCATCGTTGGAAGTCTTCGAGAAGATTCACGGCAAGAACTCGATGATTCACCTGTACCGTAAGCGACTCTTTGACAGCTGTAAGACTTCGAAGCCCCACTCATCGACTCCTTGTGGCCCATCGACGGGAGCAGCTGTGCTGGACTATCTGCAATCACATCCGAGTGTGGAGACGATTGATGTCTTTGGGATGAATTGGAATGGAGGTCATCATCCGACATCTATGCTGTGGGTGATGGTGATTGAGCGCTTCTCGCCTTTGTGATTGTACGCGTTTCCATGCTGGATGCTGGATGGTGATTGGCGCGCTGATCGCCTTTGAATAGGGGGATGGAACGGGTTTGGTCGTTTGGTCCGTGTTCTTACATAACGTCAACGTGACCTTCTAGCGTGGGGGGGTCGCATCTTTTCCTCATACAACTTTCGCGAGACTGACAACACCCTCTTCACCAATGTCTTTACATCGTTCTTGAGATCACCATCTATCATAATCGTATCCAAATTATGTTTATTTGGATTATCAATGTTATTCATTATTCATTTGATGTCTGAACCCCTCGTTATCGGCAATTTGCGTGAGCTGATCGTAATTGACATACCCTCTATCGAAACGCCTGAATGATATGTATGCCCTTATGAACCTGCCGTATTTGTCATCACCAAGCTTGTTCACGAACTTTTCGTACAGCTCCTCCTCCTTGTTATTAAGAGCTCGATCAATGTAGTACCGCCACACCCTGTTGTCGGATGCCGTGCTACTAAGGTAAATCTTGATTTTTTCCGGTTCCGGATTTAGTACTGTTACGTAATCTATGTTATCGATAGTGTTGGACATGGTTATAGTATCATACATTTTCTTGTGTCACGCACCAACTCGAGCGGGATGCAGCATACCCTCTTGCCAAACGAGTGGGTTGGATAGCTACCCTCATGATCCCCACGATCTTCCGCGATTGAACGCTTTTCCATGTGTAGGCTGATGGTGATTGAACGCTTTTCCATGCGGTGGGGGTAATGGCGATTGAACGCGTTCCACGTGTAGGCTGATGGTGATTGAACGCTTTTCTATGCTGTGGGTGATGGTGATGGTGATTGAGCGCTTCTCGCCTGCGCGTGGATCGAAAATAAATGCACGATCCACGATCCACTGCCGCCTCCACCCATACAAGAAGCTTCCAGGCGTTTGCCTGAACGGCCCGGCGTGCCTCTTCCTCCCCCGGCATCGGGCATCGGGGAAGGCGGAGGAGGCAAAAAGGAGACGGAAAAGAAACCGAAGAGGAGTCCGCCCCGTGGGAGGAAAGTATAAGTATAGTGGTAGAGTAGTGGTGGCAGGAGAGGACATCGCATGTAAACGATAAAGAAGCCAGAAGCCAGTGAAAGAGAAGCCGTGAACGACAGGCGTAGCAAGCGAATGAATGGTCCGCCTCGGTGCAGCGACGATGTCACCGCTTACGGCTGTGCTGCTCATCGCAGGGCTGCGGAGTTCGGCGGCTGTCGACCACGCGATGAAGTTGCAGCAGACAATCGGCATGGCCAAGATTGTGAGTGCGCATCCCTGTTGGAGCTAGGGAGAGCCCCAATCGATCGCTGACCGCTGCGAGCTGTTGGTGATGCAGGCGGCCAGCAATGGCAACTACGATGCGGCGCTCGCAAGCCTGGACAAGCTGCAGTTGCAGCTGAATGAGTGGCGGGCCGCAATTGCCGCGTCCGCTACCCCCGCGCCGACCATTGAAGAAAAGCCGCAGCCACCGGAGCAGGCAACACCGTTCTCAGTCAACCAAACGTGCTACACCACAGCCAGATGAATCATGCCCACATTACTTGTCAGCATGGCCGTTGGCGTGTCATCCTGGCGTTGCGCATTGCCTTTGGCTCATGCTTATTGCCGTGGTCTCCACAGGTTCATTCCCGAAAAGTGTTCGCGTAAGTCGGAGCCTGGTTCTATCATGAAGGTGCACTACATCGGGAAGGTCATCAAGACGGGAAAGATGTTTTCTTCTTCATTCCACACGGGCTCGCAGCCTTTCCGCTTTGCCCTCGGCTCCGATGAAGCTCCGGTTGCCGGATGGAACAAGGGGCTGGAGGGCATGTGTGAAGGCGAGCGGCGCCGATTGATTGTGCCCTGGGACTTGGGCTACGGGGCTGATGGTGGCAAGGGTGTGCCGCCATATGCCGACTTGCAGTACGACTTTGAGCTCGTGGAGCTTTCCAATCCCAAGGCTCCGCCGCCGCGCAAGAATAAGAGGAGGCGAGATAAAGACGCAGAAGACCCGGACGAGCTGTAATTAAGCGCCATGCTTGTCCATGCTCAACGACGCCGAACGCGCATCACGAGTGTGGTGCATGGTGCGTGGTGCACAAAGTCCAAAATTCTTTGTCATTTGAGCATTACGCGGCGGCACCTAGCTCTAGTGCATAATGATGTCTCCAGCTATGTCGACTACTAGAAGATCGTCGTCAATCTGGAAACTTTGAAAACGGCCTTGAAAATTTTTTCTGAAGACGAGCTTTGAGCTTTCGGAGTGACGCTCGGCATGTGATCCTATGATGCTCGCAGCCAAGTTCCTATCGAAACCTACAACTACCGCACAACTGCGGCGGAGGAATGAATGGGCGATTATTATGTAGTAGTCCTTTGGCCAAGCTGTGCGAACTGCAATGCGCGTGGAGTGAGCAATGACTGCTGCAAACTGCAAGTCGTGAGCCGCGTGGCGCGTAAGCGTAAGACCCAAATAGCAAATAGAGCCAAATACAAGAGTTATGTTATGAATGAGGCCCGCGCAAGCGCCAGATGCTCGGCGTTACCTCCATCAATTCGGTACTACCCTAGGAGGCAAGACCTTTTCACCCTGGGGCCCCTTGTGCGCCATCTATACACCCAACCCTCGTCGACGGTACGACTCATGTACTCATGTGTACACACACCACCAATAAGAGCGCCATGACCATGCCCCATGCCCCGGGTGACCCGTCAGGTGTCCGACGAGGCACGAGGTGCCGTCAAATCTACGGCGACCGTGCTCGGCGTGGGCGTCTACCAGGCCCTCTCGGGGCGCGCCCTCATGCCGAGCCAAGGCGACGCTGTTCTCGTCGCGTACGTGGTGCTCCTGGGCCTCTCCTTCGGGGTGCTCGCGGGGGGGCTCATGGTAGGGTGAGAGTCCCCACGGAGAGGGGAAGAAACCCTGAGTGAAAGGAGACCAAATGAAGGCAAGCCGCCTTATGAGGTTATTGCCCTGGCACCATCGCGGTGACCAGGGCGGCCGAGAGGAAGGGGAGCGACGGCATCGCTCGCGCTCTCTTCGTGACAGAACCGGATAAGAATCCCTCAACAAACCCCACACCCACACACCACTATCTCGCGCACACTCATTCATAGTAATGCATAGGACATAGGATACTAACGTAGACAGGACGAGCGTGTGAGAAGGGGGGAAAGGGAAGAGAGAAAAAAGAAGAGAGGGCGGGGCCCGTCGCCTCTGCTCCTCACGTGAAGAGAAGGCCTTGCAAGGACTTAGACTTAGGAAGTAAAGATGATAGTAGAGGACGGAGGGCCATCCGTAACCCCCCCCTCCTAAACGCTAAACGGAGCACGGGGTGCGACGTTTACAGAATGGCAGAATCCATCAAGAACTGGTCGACGAGAAAAAATACCGGAGGGAAGGGAGACCCCAAATGAAAGTAAGCCGCCTCGCACCTACTCCTAACCAAGGCGCGGGAAGGGAGACCAAATGAATAAGGCAAGCCGCCTTGTTTTCACTAAGCAAGGCGCGGGAAGGGAGACCAAATGAAGCGCAAGCCGCCGCCCTACTCCTTACTCCTTACTCTTCGCGAGCACGACGGACGACGGACTCGGCTAGAACTGCCCAGACAGGCGGGCATGGGCAGACAGCAGACAGCCGAAGAAAAGGATAGATAGATATGAACGACTCATATCCTTTATTCACGCTAGGCCCACAAGACAAGCTAATCCCCCAGGCAGATCTCCTAACGATGGCCACCACGCTGGGGGCTGGGGGTGGCACGTGGCACACGTCATCGAGGAACCAAAACAACAGTCAACAGCACACACACGAGACGCGGTCTCAGCGATCGACCGACAACACTCAATAAACACAACACGACAGCAGAGCCCGCCCCACACACACGAAAAAAAACCCACGCACATCCCGACGAACGCACACATTAGACCTTTGAAAGGCCGGCCCGGAACCCACACTCTGAACCTCTGAACTAGAACCAGGGCGCCCCAGCGCCCCAAGGTCCAAGGTAGTAGCCCGGTCACTCACTCATTTTAACCACTATTTCCCACCTCCCCTGGGTGTCCAAGGATTCCGCAGGGTCCCCCCCTACCTGCCCCGCCAGCCACCTCCCCCCTCCGAACGACCCCCTCCCGCCCCACGACCCACGAAGGGCAATGGCGTCGGTGAGTGACCCCCCTCCCTTCCCCCGCGCGTGGCGGGCTATTTTGGGAGATTGAGGCGGGCGGAGAACCCCCCAATTTCCATTTTTTTTGCTGATCCATCCTACCGGAACCTACAGGGAGCTTATTTAGCCCTTCATTTACCCATTGCAGCTGGTGCCCTCCGCACCCTAGATGGGAAATACGGTGCTGGAGCCTGCAAATACAGCCAAATACATATGTATTTGGCCTCCGGTCAAATACATTTCAAATACATTCGAGGCCTACAACCCAGGACGCGCTTCAAATACAGCCAAATACATATGTATTTGGCCTCTGGCCAAATACGGTAAATACGTATTTCCCATTTAGGCTCCGCACTCCGCACCCCACATAGTGAGTGACCGGGCTAAAGGTAGTGCACCTGGGCCGGACCCTGGATACCGAGGAAAAAGGAAAAAGGAATGAAGGGGGGGGAAGGGAAGAGGTGGAGAGCAGGGAAATAAGGGCGATGTCGGAAGGGAGGTAGAGGTACCTAGACATAGTACGTGTTAGCGTGTTACGTGTTATCCCAGAATCTTCAGATGTTTTTTTTTCAGTCTCGTTTGACCGCTCAAAAGGTTTATCATGGAAGTCATTAAGTCATTATTTTTGTCCTCCCCACTTCCCCCCCCTCCCCCTGCTTCCCGTCGAGGATTCTCGCGCGCGCTCTCTCTCGCCTATATCTCGCGCCAAACGACCGACCCCCCATTCTTCTCTTCATTCCCGCGCTTTTTCTCTCTCCTCTTCACATCTCTTGCCCACTCGCATTTTCTATCATCCCTCTCTCTCACGATGCTGAAATGCAGATGAGGAGTCTGTGTGGGGTGTGTGTAGGAGAATTTATGTGTGTGGAGGGGTATACGTTAGGGGGCGCGGTGACTGCTGTAGACGGAAGAAGCGAGGAGGAGCGGCAGATACACACAATAGTCTCGCGGCGTTTTCCACAAAACACTCGAGAGTAACGAGGAGTAGCAAGAGACGAAAAGGACGCCGACAGAGAGATGAAGAGAGAGAGAGTACAATAGAGAAGAAGGGGCGACCCCCGTAGGGCGGCTCCTCGCTCGATTCCTTTGTTTTTGCGGAGTCTTCTCCTCCCCAAATTTCGCCTGCGGATTGGGGAGCAGAGCACACCACACGGAGAGGTTGGCGGGCAGAGAGGGAGGGAGAGAGGGATACAGAGAGGGAGAAGGGTGAAAGAGAGCGAGAGAGAGAGAGGGTGAGAAAGAGAAGAGAGAGAGAGAAGGAGGGGTGGGGGGGGAGGGGTGGGGGGGGAGAGCGCGGGAGAGTGCACCCACAGGAGGGGGAGGGAGGGGGGGGGCGGCGATGGGTGGTCCTCCACCTCTGTTGCTCACTCGCGAGGGGGGTGGCCGTCCGCCTGCGGTGGTGTGCGAGGTGCGCACACCGCGTCTCTCACTGTTCGGCCGCACCGCGCCGCCGCCCTCCCACCTCCTCACTTCCGCGCCGCTCCTCTCTATCTCCACCAAAAAGCTGCTGGTGCACCGTTCGGCGGAGGGGACACCCACCATCGAATGCCGCGGGCCCACGCTCGTGCGGGCGGGCGAGTTGTGCATGCGCACCCGCGGGCTGATGATCTCGAACGACCTAGCGATTGCCACATCGGCGCGTGGACCCGTCCGAATCCGATGGGCAGTGCAGGGAGAGAACGAGGAGCCGCAGCTGGCCAAGCAGCCAATTACGTCGCTCGGAGACGCAGTACGCTGGCTCAAAGAGGCGCCGCCGCCGCTCGTTCTCGCGCAGCGGTGCCTCACTGGTAGAAGCGCCGGCAGGTCCGGCCGGCCGCCGCCCTCCTCAGAGAGCGCTAGCTTCGCTGGCGCCATCGTGGCATCGAGCTGCTCTTTCGACCTGTTCGATGGAGCACTGATATGCCATGGCGCAAATGGGTGGGCAACCGTTCCCGATGTGGACGGTGGCACGGCGCAGCGCGCGCATCCGTCTCTCAAGTTTTTTAGCACAAAGGCGCTCCGGATGAGCCAGACGAGGGGTTCGCCGCTATCCTTGCGCTCGGAGAGCGCTGCCACACGCCAGGTTTTGGGCATGGGCATCGCCACATCTCCTCTAGCACGGAAGTTTGGGGAAGCAGCCTGCTGGCGCTTTCCTATGCTCACGTCGGCGCTAATCGTACCTGCGGTAGTCGGACGGGGCGACCTTGCTTCCCAGTCGACATTAGAATTGAGCTCGTCCGACTTTGCGGTTCGGGCGCGGGCGGACGTGGAGACGCCGTCTGCGCGGCTCACGCCCCCATCTCATGGCAAGCCTTCCGGCGTAGTGCTGAGGAAGGTGCGCAGGAGGCGCCAGCCGTCAGTTGGGCCACCCGACTCGCCCGGAATCCTGCCGCCACCACTCGAAAAGCCTGCCCAGCGCAAGGCCGCGAAGCTCCCGCATCCTCCGCCTATGGAGAAGGCACCGGCCGTGGGTAAGGAAACAAAGGCTACAAAGCGCCCAAGGGCGCTGCCGCCACAGCAGTCCAGCCTCACCCGTGGGGTATCCGATCGCTCGTCGGTATCCTTCGGTTTAGGACGCGGCGGCGAGCGCACCGTCGCCGTACGCTTACCATTCGAGCTGCCAGACACCGTGCGCAAGGCGACAGGGCTGGAACGGGTGGGCGTACGGGCGTCGGGCTCCTGCACCATCCACACGGCGGGAAGCCGCAAAGCACTAGTGTCTCAAGTGGCAGCGGTGACCGCCAGTCGCAGCACATTGGACAGCACCGCACACTGTGAGGAGACGATCGTATACAGCGATCTGCTCGATTCACCCATCGGCGACGCCGCCACCGCGTGGAGGGGCCGCTCCAACGGGCCCGAGACGTGCGTTGAGCTAGCTGGCAAGATGACTATGAACCGGGTGGGGTTCCGCGCTGCAGGAGGGCTCCGCCTGGGTGGCGGACCGCTGACACGCCCTCGCGGCAAACCAGACAGTAGCAAGACGAAGCACGCGACGCCGCCACCCCCACCGCCCCTGTCATCCCCCTCAAGAATGACATCTCCACGCGTCACCGTTAGAGAGGGGAATGATGACTCGATGGAGCAGGTTGCGGCCAAGGAGTTGATGCTTGGCTCTTCCATCTCGCATCCGCGCTCCAAGATGAATACTAGGGCGCCCCTACCACCGAATGTTGCGCGACCAAAGCCGCCGCCGCCGCCTCCTGCTCCCCCCGCTCCGTCTGTCCAGGCTGCCCCGACCGCCGGCGCCACTGGTAACGCGGCGATCCAAGCGCTGCCCTTGCGCGCAAGCATTTCCGTTCCAGTCGGGGAAGACGCACGTTTCACCTTGCGCATGTCGCATTCGAGTAATGCCATTACCTGCTTTCGCCCAGAGTTCAAGTCTCGGCTCGCCGTGTGGAATATGTCTCCCGAGCAGCTTGCCGGTCCCATTGGCCGTCTTGTCCGCAACCTCAAGAGCTCGAGGGGAAAAGGACACGAGGGCCTAAATGGTGCGCCGCCAAGCGGCAACTGGGCGCTGACGGCCGTTGGTGGCGCCGCCGTGGGCTTAGAGCGACGCCGCGCGCTCTCTGCATCAGCGTCCCCGAATGTCCCGACTGCTACGAATCTGATGCCGCGAGGAGGGGGTGCGTCGGGGGCGTCCTCTACACCTGAGAGCTCGATGCAGGCAGACAAATCCACAGTAGGAGGTGCAGGGTTCGGTGGAGGCATTCAGTCCACATCCTCGCCTACTAGCACCGGTCATTCAGGTGCCGCGTCGGCCGAGCCTGTAGTCGCAGCCGAGGCGGAAGCAGAAAAGGCCTCAGCGACCGCTCAGGTTGTCGGAGCGATTGTCGAGGAGCCCCAACCGCACAGGAAATCTTCCCATGGTGCACTAGTAGCGGACGTGGGAGAGTTGTCCTTTGCGCTCCGCCTCACTCGAATCGCGTCACCTATTCCGCCCCGAGCGCCCAGCAAGGCTTTGCTCAAGGCCGTCGGGGAATCGATGCAGTTTCCGCCTCTCACTGAGCTTACGATCGGTGCAAGGCTGCGCGCGCCGCTGCGGCGAGCGATGGCGAAGCAGTCGCTCCCCGAGGTCGTTCTAGAGCAGCGGGCCAAATTCAGCGACGCTGCCTCGCTTAGCTGCCGGACAAGTTTGCCCTTTGGTACCCGGGACGCGGGCGGAAGAGCAATCCAAGCAGCCAAAGCTTCAGGGCCTTCCGTGCGGGCCGCAATCTCGCTGGCCCTATGACAAAGGCATGGACCCATCGTCCGCCACCGCCGCCCATCTATTCGACGGGAGGAATGCGCTCGTCAAATGAGACCAACATACTCTCACATTGCCAAGAGTATGAGGGGCCCATACTCAAAGCTAGCCAAGAGATGGTAGGAACTCGAGGAGATGCTTTGAGCCGGAACTTTCACACAGACATATTTGCGGGTGCAAACCCGTCCCCGAGATATTTGCACCGGAGCTTCTCAACATCGCCTTGTCGGAGCACGCCCTGTAGCGTATTGTGCTTGATGATGACCGCAAGACCGCAACATCATTGGGCATCGGGCGAATCATCGACATAGACGGTAGACGAGAGAAACAATAATCATTTTGTGCATTGAACACTGGACGTGTGTCCGCACCGTAAAACGGCCCTGGTGCCCCGCCTAACCCCTAATTTAGCTCATCGACTCATCGATAAGGCTCTCGAGCCGCCGATCGGGCACGGCGTAGAATTTCTAATAGAAGATCTCGTTGGAAGGCGGCGCCCAAGCTGCCAAAGACGGAAATGCCACCATTTTTCGCACACACCCTGAGGTCGCGTTCCGTTTTCCGTCGAAAGAAGACCATGATTTTAATATACTAATAACCCCCCAGCCTTATCTACCATCTACCCAGGGAACATTTTTATTTTTTACACTAGGTTTACTAATTTAAAATTAAATTTATTTCAGCCCCCAGTCCCCAGTCTCATCTTCATCTACCCAGAGAGAGGTCCTCACGCAAAGACGCATTCCGTGGGGCTTTAATTCTAAGATTATAAAACATTAGTTTTACAGGTTTGTACTAATTAAAATCCCGAGACAGGTGTGATGCGTGATGCACATCACGCAAAGTCGTTCCGTCAGATTTGAATTCTACTGCTTTTATACAAACGAGTTTTACAGCGGTCTTTATGTGATTTTTACTAATAAAATCTCATGAGACAGGTGTGATGAGTTGCAATCACTCATCTTCGCCTACCCGAACTCTAAAAAATCTCATGAGACAGGTGAGTTGCAATCACTTCGACATGCGCACGGCGTGCACAAATGCAGATGCGCGCGGGGACGCCGTGTGTGCGCATGGAACCTTCGTCAAGATGTCAAGATGTGTGCACGCCGTCGAGATTTCGCCAGGTGCACGCCGTGCGTCGTGCGTGCGTCTGGAAGCCAGACTCCCCTCGCATGAAGCTATGCGTGCGTATGCGATTTCGTCAGGTGCACGCCGTCGTGCACCGGTGTCGCATCCAGAGTATTTTATATACTCTAGGCGGATGCGGTGCTTCTATCAATGTGTAGTGTGTGAGAATATTAATAAAACTTCTGAAGATTCGGGCTACTCACGCTAGCTATACAGTCCACGTACTCACGGTACTCACTCACGACATCGCCTATACCCCAGTTTACTCACTCCCTTACACCACCCCCTTCATTCCTTTGTCTTTGGTATCGGGGGGGGGGGCCGCGTGCACTACAACGGGCCAAGTGCAGGGGGTGGGCTGGGGCAGACCTGCTGGTGTGGTGTTCCTGTGGCAAAACAAACGTAAACGCCTGTTGCATGTGACACTTCGTGCCCCTGGGAGGTCTCGGCCCCCTCTCCTCGCGTCTTTTTCAAGTATCTCCGCGTCTTCGCGGCATTCGTGTGTCGCTCGGGGTGTCGGCTTGTAAACATACCGTAAACAGGCGTGAGTCTTACCTTTTCTTGGGTCAGATCGCGTCGTTTTTTTTGTCGTTCTTTTCTCGCGGTTCTCTTCGTTCTCCTACGGGCGTGCGATGCCTGCGCGCGCCATGGCACCCCTCTGAGGGGACCCTCGGGCCCCCCCAGAGGGCCAGCTGGGCCAGCTCAGGGGGCAGTGGAGGCTGGGGCTGGGCCCCTGGCCTCTCCTGCCTCTCCCTCGCTGGCCTCGCTGGTCCTGGGTGCCCTCCTGGCGGCTCAGGTGGTCTGTGGCTCAGTGGTGGAGTGGGGGGTCAGTACGAGCAGGGGCCAGTGCAGGCGAATGCGTGCGGCGCGCGATGCGCGTTCGGCGAGGGTCTGTGCCAGTGTGATGTCAGCTCAGCCCCTGCCAGCAGGCAGGGGCTGAGGTTGAGTGTGCAGGCCCACCCAGGGGGTGTCTGCGATGGAGGGGGGGGGGCACGGGGCCCCCATGACCCTATCAGTTTTACTGATAGTTAGATGTGTAGTGTGTGAGAAAATTGAGTGAGTTTTGTTTTCACCAATGAGTTGTCTCGAAGTCTCGAAGCTCCGCCGCATTGCACACCGAATTTGTTGTTTGTCCTTACTGATTACATTGGTTTGTTTGTACGATGTTGCGCTAGTTTTCGGAGTTTTCTTGTTGGTGAGTGAGTGATGTGGGGTGGTGTCACGTGTCCGTCGTCGGAATGTAGCGCGCTCCCTCCCCCTCTCTCAAGACTTCTCTTCACTCTGTGCCCCTAGCATGCCCCATTGAGACTTGACACGATCAAGCTTCGGCTTGATTCGATAGTTTGAAGACATCCCTCACTCAATCGCACGGCCTCGCTTGCACTCCGCGCGCGCGCGCCACGCCCACCCATCCCTCATGTGGTTGCTTGCAGCCCGCTTGTTTGCCCGCATGACACATACGCCCGCTTGCTCAAGGGAGTGAGCTGTGCTCTCGCCCATGGTGCTGAGTGTGGTTGCCTCACCATTCCTCGCCATTCCCTCGCCTCTCGCCTCGCCTCCGCCTCGCCATGTCTCCGCTTCCCACCCGTCTTTCCACCATTCTCCCATTTTGTGTCTGCCCGTTGCACTTGAGCGTCCGTTGATCGCTTGAAGTAGTGCTTGTCTAGGTGGTTGACTTGGGTAAGTGGCCCGCTCGCTTGATCTGCCCCTTGCTTGACTTTGTCTCGATCGCCGCGAGCATGTCGAGGCAGCCATCGTTCTTCGTTCGGCGTTTGTCGGTCTCCATTCATTCTTTCTCTCGATTTGCTCGCTCCCGTCCCTTCTGCTTTCTTTCGTTTCCGTTGCTTCGTTTCGATTTCGATTTCGAGTCCTTTGATTTGATATGATGTGCTCTCTGAGGGAGAGTCATCACTTGTTTGGCCATGCGCTCATGGTCACCGCGTGGCCCTTGAGCGGGGTCCGAGGGTCGGAAGAACCTTTTGGAGAAAAAAGGTATTCGGTTTCTGGAATTTGTCCAAGCTTGTTGCATTGGATGAAAAGGTCCGGGGTACGCGCGCTCAGTCGCGCGCGCAAGACAGGTGAGTGTCTCTCGGCGGGGGTACCATGTTTGATCCACCCAGCATATGGTGGTCCGTGAATAGATAGTAGTGTTGTGTAGACCAATGATAACATCGTGCGGCTAGCACTCGTGACGGCGACGCAAGGACTCAAGACAAGGTCGACGTTGCCACACGCATAGTAGCACTGAGATATCTACAACAAAACACGACTTAAGATTAAACAGAGCTCTACTCAAACTACTTTAACCCCTTCAAAAACAAGAGGAGCGAGAGCTCCCCCCCCGCGTGGTCTGCTGAGGGTGGTTTGGTTGGACGGACGTGCGTCTCGCGCTGAGCTCACTCGCTCTCGCTCTCGCTCTCGCTCTCTCCTCCTATTTGCTTCTTACTACGCTTCAAGTCCCACCTCTCGCCGCATCGTCCCTGCTGGCTCACCAGGCGCTCAGCTTGGCCGTTGGAGATGATGCGAGCCGTGGTGGCGGCGCGTGCTGTCCGCCACTTTACTGCCCCACCGACGGGAGCTCGGCTGCCAATCAGCCCGCTCGAGAGCCTGGTTGGCGACAAGGCTGCCATCCGGACGGGCTACACCCATCTCTTCTCGCCCGTCGAGGGCGTCGACCGCACCGCTGCACAGGTGTTCCGCGCCGCGTGCCGCGCGGGTGAATATGATGGCCAGACCTCCGGCTTGCTGCCTGGGTTCGTGCAGGCAAACCTGGTCTGTCTACCTGAGGAGCACGCGTTCGCCTTCTTAGCATTTGCATTGCGCAACTCGCGCGCCTGTCCTTTGCTTGAGATCACCGAGCCCGGAGACCCGTGCCCACGTGCAATTGCACCTTCGGCTGACTTGCGCACAGACGTGCCCAAATACCGAGTATGGCGCCATGGCGAACTGCTCAAAGAGCCCACCGATATACGTGACCTCTGGGGTGGACGTATGGTTGGTTTTCTACTCGGATGCTCCTTTTCGTGAGTGACTCCCTGAGCCTGCGTGTCCAACGTCCTAGTCGCTGCACTTTGGTCCTCCTGGTTGCATGCACGCGCTCATCGCTAAGGCCCTTGCCCCAACAGGTGGGAGGCTCAGCTGACAGCGGCAAATCTGACCCCGCGTAATGTCGAGATGGGATGCAACGTTCCCATGTATAGAACAAACATCTTGAATGCACCTTCAGGGCCGTTCGGAGGAGAATTGGTGGTGTCCATGCGCCCTTATCGCCCTGAAGTACTTGACACGGTCACTGCTATCACATCACGGTATCCTGGCGCCCATGGTGGACCTATACATTGGGGAGACCCAAGTGAGATTGGGATTGAAGAGTCACGGCTGAGCTCGCCCGATTTTGGCAACGCTGTCGAGATACGGCAGGGAGAAGTGCCAGTCTTTTGGGCTTGTGGAGTGACACCACACTCCGCACTCCTTAGCGCAAAGCTTCCGCTAGCCATTACTCATGCACCCGGCCACATGTTCATGACTGATTTGATAGACACTGAGCTAGAGGTGCCCAATGGCGCAGAAACAGACTCTGCCATCGATTTCACTGGTGTCCTCGCTGAATGAGCAAGCGGGCACACGTCGAGTCGCTTCCTTGGCCGCAATAGCCGGTATGAATACCTCGATTAAGAGCAATTTCCTCATCAAACGTCGAGCAAGCCGTGGATCAGAGGAATATGCTAGCTATAGCAACGCCTGTGCGCATCGCCTGTGTGCTAACGACAATTCGCTGTTGTCGTTGCTAGGCGCTACGATTTAGGAGCACATGAGATCGACGCAATCGTGTACGCAATATTATACCGCATGAAGGGTTAATACTTCTCGCGGCGATATGCGATATGCGCTTAGAAGGGTTGTGGTCATGGTGTCGTCGATCGCGCTGGTGGTGTCTTTGGTGCGTGCGACTATTACTTGCCAAGAGTCTATAAATTTGGTTTAGGAATACATTCTCTTTTGTGGCGTATGTATGTGTCGTTGTTTCTTCCATTTTTTTATGTATGTTTCGTTGTTAGGGAGGCAGGGAGGCGTGAGGTGTCGTTCCGTCAATTGTGGGGCATCAGTCGAATTGAGCGATCAAATGTCCATAGTTATGTAAAATGGTTTTGTGTCCGCATAGCGTTTTCGTACATAACGTTAGTAAAGTAATCTTTCTCTGGAGCAACAGGTTTCGTAACCGCGCGCCCAATCGTGACCGCCACAGACGCGCACATCTCAAAGCGCGCACCCAAATGGACCAAAAGCGCGCGCCGACCGCCCCGGGAGGAGGGGACGCGGCGGGAGGGTCTTGGACAAAGCGAGACACACTCGACCCCTCTCTCCTGTCGGCGCCAGCGGCAGACCTTCCCCCCCCATCAGCATCACCGAGGGCAAACCTGGAGAGCATTTCGCCTGGGGGCTTATCTGATCCCCGCGATGGCACCTCGGTACGGCGCGCACCGACTGAAAGCCCCGCCCGAGCAGATCTGCTTCCGTCTGATGCCCACTGCATTGCCCCGTCCTGAGTCTGGGGAGGGAGGGGGAGGGGTGCTCTGCGGAGAGGATGGCGCCGACTTCTCGAGCCCTCCCACCAGAGGGGAAGGGAAGGGGGGGGGGGGCAGAAAGAGGCGCGACGAGGCGGGCGAGAGCAGGCGGAGGGAGAAGGGGTGGGTAGCAGCAGACGGTACTGACCTACCAGGTTCCTCCTTGGGGAAGAAGATGTAGACAGGAGGAACGCATGGAGGGCTGGTCTTGTTCTCGGGTGCTAGGAATGGGGTAATAGGGGGACCAGAGATCATCTGGGATCAGCTGGCCCCAGGGATCCGCGTTTGGGCACCCCATGTGGCTGCCCCAGGGAGCCGGCTTGGGCAGACGCCCCTACACTCACACCCCGTCTGCTATGGTCATAGGAAATGCGGTACTTTGGGCTGTACATACAAATTGAACCACCTGGGTGACCATTCCAATGACGCTGTGTCGAACAAGAGGTCACGAGACTCGGAGAGGCCCTACCGGTTGTGCTTCAGGCTTCGAATGCCCGACGCCCCCGACCCCACCCCCGCTTCACCCACCACCCTCGCTCCCGCCCCTGCACCCTGGTGACCAAGACGGACACTGCTGTTGGAAGAGAACGACGCGAGGCGAGGGAGGCGGGTGGCAAGAGCAGAGGGGCGGAGAGTGCACAGTGGAGAGAGGGGAAGCGGCGCGACGAGGCCGAAGGGAGGGAGAAGAAGGCGGAGAGGAAGTGGCGTCAATGAGCGGCGGGCGAGGGGGGAGGGGGGCCGTGCGGGTGGGGCGGCAGTGTCGAAATGCGCGGGGTGTCAGAATGCGCGGGAGAAGTGGCGAGCGCGGAGGGAGAGGGGCAGTTCTGAAAGCGCGCACCAGGCTCTTGACAAAAACAAAACGATCGCTTTCAAAGGAAGTCGATCAATTTTCCTTGGAGGGAAACCAACATGGAACATGGGATGAGATATCGTGATTTCAACGATATATCCACCCTGCCCCAAATCGAGTGAATGGAGTCAGACCACGTGTGTGTTTCAACATGTGAAGGGTCAAGTTGACTCAAGTAACCTCCAGGTGACAATGAAAGGTGTTAGCAGGGATGGGGATAATTGAACGCTTTTGGTCTTCTCGTTCATCTCGTTACAATTACAATCCAAGCTGCGGCTTTGTGATTTCCACATCGGATGCACAGAACCACAACCGCCTGACACCTAACACAAGGAGCAAACACACAACAGCCGGTAGCCCGATGACACAGGAGGAAGGTGAGGAACAGGCCATCGAGAACCGGTACACGCCGTCTGCCAATGGAAACCCACGCTACACCCAGCCCCTAGGTAGAGCACGAGGGGACGAGCCGCAAGGCAGGTGGAGGGGGGGAAGGGAAGCGGGCGAGGCTGCGTAGATACTGTGCAAGGTCGCGCGCGCGGCGAGACTATTAAGAAGTTTTTTTTTCATCCCCCACGGCAGGGGAGGAGTGGAGAGAGGGGGGGGGTGGGGCGAACCAAGTATAAACTTAGTTTGGAGTCGCCAGATAGGAGATGGCGAGGGGCTAGGGCGGGGGAGTGGGGGTGTAGAACGCTTGCGTGAGAGTAGCGGGTCCAGAGTCGCGTGCGCGGCGAGAACATTATATGATTTATTTATGTGCCACAATGTGCCATGCTATGTAGGTCACTACTGCTCGGACATGATTCCTAATGGCTTGCAGCCAGGAAGGCGTGTCATGATTGACACGACGCTTTCGTTTGTGACCTTAAGGACATCTCATCATGGTACAGACGAAAGAGGAAGGGATGCTTGGATACATTGGCGGGCGAGGCGTGGAGGGCGCGGACAAGTGAATGCGAACATCGGTGAAAGAGTGACTTGCTATGAGGCCACATTTGACGCCACAATCGGCTGATCTCGACAGACTTGGAGCATCCGTCAAGCTGATCCGTTGCCAACAAGGATCAATCACTGAATCAACGTTGGCTAATTGCTCTCCGAGAGGCGAGGGGGCTCTGCTCAGTGAATCGTGACATGGTGTTTTGGACTCCGTTCACGAGCCGCCGGGCCACGGAGGGCGATGGAGATTTGCTCGAGGACCTCGAGCCCGGGTCGTCCTCATCTCGTATGGTGAGTTCCATGTGCAGCCCCTTGAGCATACTTGCCGCGTGAGTGTGGTTCTTCACGGGCACGCCATCGATCGCCATCACAATGAGCCCCACATGAAGGTCACCAGAAAGTGCAGCTATGCCCCCTGGCTTGAGAGACTCGATCCTCACCTCACCTACTCCCTCTAGCACCATTCCCAGCTTGGCTTGTTCATCGGGCTTCTGGAGCACAACCTTGAAGATGCGGCCCTTCAGCGGCTTTGCCGGCCCCTTGACCTTGGGGATCGGCCTCGGGTTTTCCGCATCAAACTTTTTGAGCTCATCCTCCTCAAGCCGGCCGTAGAGCACTTCCCTCTTCCCTATGGCGGAGATGCCACGGGCGTACAGTTTCGCCTTCACATCGGAGAAGTTGAGAGCCCATACCTCTGAGATGACTGCCTGGCGAGCTTTGCGGTGTTCGGCCACCTCAGGCTCCTCTGGAAGGCCAGTTGTCGGGTCGATCCGCACCTCGTCCTCCTCCTCGAAGCGTTCGCTCCTGCGCCGTCCAAATCGCGCGCCCAAGATACTTCGTGCGCCGCGCTCTGACTGGAAGCGGTCCGCTCCGCTGTCGCTCTCGCACCGCTCGCTCCCCATCCGTTCGCTGCCGTACCTTTGACTCGGCTTTGCCGCAGGCTCAGGCATGGGTTTAGAAGGCGCCATCGGAACTGGCGGAGGCGCCATCTGCCAACGCGCAGGAGGGCCATCGTTGGTGGAATCTTCATGCCGCTCGGAAACCAAGCGATTCTGTCGTGGCGGTTCCAAGTCCATGGCGACAGCTGCCTCCAGCGCGGAATAGCACTCCTCCTTGCTCGCCTTAGCGCTGAGTTCAATCCCCCGCTCCGCCAGCTGCTTCTTCACGTCTTTGATCTTCAGCTTGCGCACCGCGGAGATGGCTGTCAGGTCCCGGCTAGGGATCACTGCAGTCGGATCTACAGTTTGCAGCTCCGCACTGGCTCTGCGCGCAATGACCCCGGGAAGCGGCGGCGGTGAGATTGGGGCGGACACGAAGGGGTCGTCTGTACGAATGGGCGGCGGTGAAGCCCCTGCCAAGGGGACCAGTGACTCGCCAACGTGGGCCTTACGGCCCGGCTTGTAGAGCATCTTGGGTGGTGGTGAGAAGGAAGCGGATGATATCAACTGTGGCGGAGGGACGGGCGCGGATGGCGGCGGCATTGATTTCGAGCCAGCGACGGACTTGGCGTTGGCGGAGAGAGCTTGGCAGAGGCTCGTCAAGTCGCGCCGGTTGAGCTTCACCAGAGGGCGGTCGGCGAGCTCAAAGGCGACTAGCCCGTTGGGATCTTGCATCGCCACCGCAGCCTTGCGCAATGTCTCGAGCTTTCGGCCGGAGAGGGTGTAGGAGTGGCCGTCGCGCGTGAAAGAGATGCTGCACGACATGGCGGCCACATCTACAGGACAGTAGATCGCCGCGGAAGCCTTGAAAGCGGGCAGCACCCCCTCGGAGACGAGCTTGTCGACATCAGCTTGGCGCAGCTCGAGCCTCCCATCGTCCGCCATTTTGAGGGTGATGTTGCGCTCCCTCATCATCTCCTCGACGGCATTGACGTTAGCGGGTGCGGAAGCACGGCGGCGAGGGGCGAGGTCCGACTTGGCGGGCACGTCGAGCGGCGACTGGAACTGGTCCGAGTCGAGCAGCACATTCTCGTGTGTGCCGGCGGTTCTCATCCAGCTCGGGCTCGCGTTGTTGCTCGGGCAGCTAGAGATCGGCGAGGGGTTGAAGTGGCCCGGAGCGTCGTCGACGAGTTGCTCGGAGAAGGATGTGGAGCGTGGCATCCTGCGCGAAGACGGCGAGCAATCGCGCGCCCGGCCCCCTCTCTCCGCCTCGTCGAGAAGCCCATGGAGCGGTGGGCGAGGTGGGCGTGGCCTGCTGGGAGGGGGAGACTCTCCCTCGCTGCTGTCCTGGTCGGATCCGCGCATCGGGGAGGGAAGGATGGGAGGGTGGAGGAGTGGGGAGGGACCGGGTCGCCTCGCTCCTCAGGGTGGCAGGTTGAAAGGTGGAAGGGGGGGGGGGGGCAGGCGCGAGGAGGGCGCCAGTCACGAGAGCGACGGCAACCGCTCGCGGGGAGGGGAGAGAGGAGCACGCCCCGCCGTGTGGAGAGAGATAAAGAAGTTGGCGAGTATTGGTAAGATTTGTGTGGAGGCGGAGGTGGAGAGAGGGAAGGCGGAGAGAGAGAGAGAGGGGTTGGGGTGGCTCGCGGGGATGGGGGGCATCAGAGGGGAGACAGACGGCATGGAGAGAGGGAGTGAGAGTGGAAGAGTGGGAGAGAGGTGCGGGAGAGAGGCCGCTGTCGAGGGAGAGAAAAGCACAGTGTATTTGGGGAGAAAACCAGAAAGATTGGAACAGACGGATGAGAGAGAGAGAAGGGAGATAGAGAGAGAGGGAGAGGGGAGAGGAGGGAGATAGGCGGAGAGAGAGAGAGGGAGGGAGAGATGAGAGCCACTCGGTGGAGGTTCTGGCGGAGTCTTACGTTAAATGAGCGCGATCCGTGTTTCCGCAGCCCCACCGACTCCTTCCCTTTTCCCTCTTCTTGGGGAGGGGGGGGGGTTCTTTTCTCCTCTCTTCCTCTTCTTGGTAAATGGGGGGGAGGGGCCTTCCCCACCCCCTCTTCTTGCGTGGGGGGGCCTTCTTCCTCTCTCTCCCTCTCTTCTTGGGAGGGGGGGGGGGGCGGAGAGAGGCCGAGCCGATCTCTTTTTCAGTGAAGTGCGGCGGCACTCGAGAAAAGTTCGTTTCGCGGGGGTCCCACCATCCTCGGGAGATAGGACGGAGGAGGAGGATGGATTCCAAGGGGAGGTGGGGGGGAGGGGGTGTTCCCATCTCACCGACGGGGGGTTGCATGAGATTCGACCCCCGCCTTCCTCCCGTGCTCTCGGCAGAGAGGGCACACGGACGGCGAGAGCGAGCGAGCGAGCGAGCGAGAGGGAGAGAGAGAGAGAGAGAGAGAGAGAGAGAGAGGGAGAGAGAGAGAGGGAGAGGGAGAGAGAGAGAGAGAGAGAGAAGGAGGAGAGAGGGAAGGGAGGGAGAAGGGAGAGATCGAGGGAGAGGAGGCGGCGAGTCGCTCTCTCTTGTAACGTCCGCAAAGGCGGGGCGAGCGTCGGCGGAGAGCGGAAGCTTCGATCCTCCGAACGACGGCGTCTCTTCCCCCCCTCTCGAGGGGCTCGCGGGGGAAGGGGGAGGCCGCCGGCGGCGGGGGGGGGGCGCGTGACCCCCCCACCCCGCGGCGAACCAAGTATAAACTTAGTTGCCGTCGGACGATCTGTACCGGCGGACATATCGGAGATCGGCATTATGACTGAATGAATACTTGGCGTCGCTGTCGCTATCGAAAAAGTGTCGTTTCTCGTTTCGTAGATGACTGGAATACTGCCGGAGCACCGGAACAGGTGCTTCGGCTCGGTTTCTTCAGTCTTTCTTCTCACAGCTTCACCCGCCGCAGGCGATGCGCCGCCGGGCATAGTTGTTGCGTCAGCTCGCGAGCTCGCAGGGTTTTAGAGCTTAAAATAATTAATGTTATATCCTAGCCAACCCCACTAGCTAATTGGACACAACTTTTCCGTCCCGGAATCCCGCCATGCCTGACGAGCCAGGTGTCCGGGTGCTACCGGGGGGAGGGGGCACCGCCCCCTCCCCTCGGTATTTGTCCTCCCCCCAGTGCACGCACCGACCCCGCGCACCCCAGCGCGTCCTCTCCTCGAGTCCACGCTGGGGGAAAACCCCTTTCGGGTAAAAGCAACGCAGGGGGGGGGGGGCACTCGTGAGATAGGGGCCCAGAAGCCGCAGGGTTTTAGAGCTTACACTGATATCAGTAACTTGTATCAGCTTGCAAGCGGCAATAACAAAACTGACGTCCTAAAAACAAAACTGCCGGCGCCGCGCCGCCGCTAATAGCCGCTAATGCCTTGCCACGCTCGCGAGGGGACTACAGCCACAGAGTGCGAGCGATGCGCGATGGGAGTATGCGAGTGCAATTGAACCTCCACCTCTCACTCTCACTCTCCAGAAGTGGGAGGATCTGCACAGTAATCCACTGGGGCAAGAATCCTCGAAAATGGGGTGTTGCTGGTAATCTGACAGAGCCTAGCCCACTCCCTGCTACAGATGCAAAAAAAGACGCTCGTCCAGACAAGACCCTCATGTCACACCATAAATTCCAACGCGGCATCGAACCGCAGATGTTTCGCGATGCGGTCATAAAACATGTCCATTGAGCCATCACGGCAAAAGTTTACATCAAGCAAATTATCAAAATCAAGTACTTTAGTCTTCTAGGCGGCAGGCGGCCCCGCCCTCCTGCATTATTCTGTCATGAGTTCTGTCTCCCAGTTTCTGGAGGGTAGCCGAGCAGAGCGGAGCGCAGCGGCCTCGCTCGCAGGGGTATGCAGAGCTCTGCGGCCTGCGGCCTGCGGCCGTAAGTACTGGTACTAGTACTACTACAACTAAAAATAAAAGTAAAAATGTCGCTACGAAGTCGTTTTAATTCTATCTATTAGCTGAGAGGTGATATCAGTGATCTGCCTCAATTGAGCTCTTACTGATATCAGAAAGCTGATATTAGTACTGATACAACAACTATGCCGCCGGGGGGCCGCCGCAGGGGCGCAGGGGGCATGCCGAGACACAATGCGATGGCCCAACCACCAACCACCCACAGAGAGGGTCATCTAGGCAGGGTTCTTCACGAAAATAGGTGAAAATCGGAAGCACCTGTCACCTGTTTCCTGTTTCGGTGCTTCGCTTTATGCTTTATTGCGAATTCAACGTGGAAAAGTGAAAAAGGGAAGGTGGCCAACGAGCCGATTTCACTAGGCCGGTCACTCACGCTTTTTAACCACTATTTCCCATCCCTCCTGGGTGTCCAAGGATTCCCCAGGGACCCCCCTTACCTGCCCCCCCCAGACCCCCCCCCCCCCCCCCCGCGAACCCCCTCTACCCCACGAAAATCCATGGTGTCGGTGAGTGACTCCCCCGCCTTGTCCGGCCCATGGAGGTCTATTTTGGGAGAATGGGAGGATTGCGCGCGTGAGGGAATCAAAGCAGTGAATGTCGGGCGAATCCCCATAAGAAACGCGGAGGTTCCGCGTCGGCCGATCGCCGGCTGTCGGCCTCGCAATGGCTGCCAGCTGGTGAGGAGCCCAAGCTCAAGCGCCTCGCGAGGGATGTGGGAGGTCCCTGGTGGGTCGCACGTCGCACGCTCGATCTCGAGGGTCGCACAGTCCGGTAGTGACATATCCCCGCCCATCGCGCCGCAGGCATACGATAATTCGACACGGCCCCACCTCCATGAGGCCGGCCCCTGGGACGCTGGCGAGCGCTGGCGAGCGCTGCCAGAAGTTCAGGCCCTCATGGAGGCCGTTCGCCGAGGCGAGCGCATTGAGCCCACGGCTCATGTGCAAGCTCGGCCCGATGGTGGCCTGCGCTGGACTCATGCATACGCGCTTCATGCGTACGCCAAGTCCAGCGCAGCAGAGGCCAAGGCACAGGGTCGCACAGGAGAGTTCACTAATGCGGCCCCTTTCTGGAAGGGAGGTCGACACCATCGAGCTGCAAATGTTGCAACCTTGTCACGTGGAGCTCCTCGTCGACGGTAGCGTTTCCACCAATCGTCACTTCCTGGAAGGCCTTGATAATCCAGTTTCGATCGAAGAAGTCCTTGAGATGAAGATCGGCCCACTGAGATTGAGCAGTTACCTCTGTGTCTGCAGACTCCAGTCGACTGCGAAGGTGTAAGTTGAGCAGCAGGAGAGAGAGGATGGTGGCACGATGAACCCGGTCGACAGCGTCGCGCAGCGTCTGCATGTGATGAGGCAGTATGAGTTTTTCTGCATTGCAAAACACAGCACGCGTGTCGCCAACTTGCTCAGACATCACCCGCCTCTGATGCACATCTGACTACCGCAGCGGGAGGTGGTTTTCCGAGAGGGTCTTCTCGCTTCCAAACTGACACGGCGCCATTGACGCGAGCATGCACCCTAGTCGATGGCCGAAGGCGAGTGTGAGAAGGAGAGTGAGCGTCTGAGAGTGTCAGAGCAAGGCTGATCTCACTCTTGGAGATTGCCTGCGAGGGCGCGCCGGCAGCTAGCGCGGAACGCGGTTCTTGTGGGGAGCTCATGGAGCTTTCCTCGGGGTTGACTACGGGCATGGTGATCGACGCACGACGCACGACGCACGCACGGAGCACGGTGGGCGCGGAAGTGCGGAAGGAGGCTTGTGGGAGGTGGTGGCAGGCGACTGGGGGTGGCTCAGGCGCGTGCTTGACTTGTATTGACTCGTTGACTCGGGGTATAGACTCGGGAACTCGGGGGGACTCGTTTGGGAACACGGTGGGACTCGACGAAGTTGCTACAAAAATCACTCACAAGAAACCAAAAACCAAAGTCCTTGGGCTCAGAAAACTAACGTAAACACTCCGGAATCATACGATAAACAAACCCCTCCCCGCGCGGCGAAGGCTGAAGTCGCGATCGCTCGTCATGCGCGAAGATATACGGAAAGAGAGCGCATAACTACGCCACCGAAGGGTTCGAACTATCGTTAAAGTGGAACTCGTCCGCTGAAGCCAACGCGGAGGGTCGAGGAGAGATCCAAACTCGCGCGGGGGGAGAAGGCGATGTGCGGAGAGACCTTCTAGACAAGCGACGAGCAAGGGGCGACGAAACAAGACGCGAGGCGCGAGGCGCGTGCCATTCGTTCTTCCTTTCTTTCATCGAAACCGCGACGAAACTAACATTAAACGTCGGTGCCCCCTCCGCGAGGATCGCGAAGAAGAACGGACGAGATGGAGGCAATCATCGAAGGAACCGCGAGAGGAATCGAAGCGAGGGGGGGAACAACGACGGCCGGAGGAAACGAACCGCGCGCGGGGGAGAAGAGAACCTCGCGCGGGGGGGGATTAATATAACGGCCAGAGGCGACGGACGGCACGCCGAGGGAAAGAACCTGCCGCGGGGGGGGGCGAGGGACCGAGGGCACGGCGGGGCAGCGTGGGAGGGCGCGAGGCCGATCTCGGAGCGAGATCGCGTCCTTTCCCTCGCGGAGCGCGGAGAGACCCCCCACGAGATATCTTGGGACCGGAGAATGTTTTGGACGAATCTTCTTGCCGTCGGCCGAGGAGAGGCGGACGGAGAGAGAGAGAGAGAGAGAGTCTCGCAGAGCGACTGCAGAACGAGAAGTCGAAGTCATGCCGGTTTATTACCTTAAACGAGCCAACGATTATAGTAACAGCAAAAACAAAATTCGAATCGCAAATTTCGAGACCAAAACCTGCAAACCTGGACTTGAGACCATGGGGAATCCGAATCTGTGTGTCTTGTGCGTCAGTGGCAACACGGGGAACTGTTCAATTGTAATTGTGAGCGCGTACCTTACACGAATATTCATGCCTACAACCTTCAGATGGGCAGGAATACAACACCCCCCGACTTAAATCGAGACGTCTCCCGATGTCGAGCCAAGAGAGTTCATTTAACCATACGAGACGAGAGACCTAGAGGAGGAGGATTAACCCATGGATCCAAAGCGAGCACAAAATCGGCAGCTTAGCGCGGCGGCCCCCGATTTCGTACGTCACGTCCTACCACGTTCTCCCTTTTACATGAGTTTTGCTCGGGCAGTTGCGCTGGGTCAGGCGCTGACGCGACGCTAATCATCCACTTCCGGTCGACTTAGCGCTACGATTGTGAACGAGAACGAGTACGACTCGAAGGCAGATCAGGAGGAGTACGACTTGTCTCTTGAATTCGACGTGGAATAACTTGATTGGATTGGGAACTTGAGCTTGGACTTGAAGAGGAGTCTACAGCGGAGTGAGCTTGGGGTTGAACCGGACGGCGGTCGAAAGTGGTGTCGTACGACTCAACTAGATCAGCACAACGCCGAAGCAACTCAATTCGAGACTCCCAAGTAGCTTCAGAACGAGGATAGCCGCGCCATTTGACGAGATACTTGAATGAAACTCCATCGCCCTTGCGATCGAGTAACTCTTCGACCAAGTACTCATCTTCAGCGAGCGGAGACGAATCGGTGACGGTGAAGTACGGACGAAGATTGGAAATGTGAACTTCATCCTTGACTTGACGATTTTCGAGATCGCGTAGACGGTAGCGAGTGGCCGAGATGGCTTCTTCTACTCGGTAGCCCGGATGGGACAACAGGTACAAGGTCAACAGGTTTCGGGGGCCTATTCCTATTAAGAGGACCTATTGACAGGTCGCAATAGGTCCGTAACAGGTCAAAATAAAACTCATTTAACTAATATTATAGATGTATGAGTATGTGATGTATATTATGAATATGATTGGCCTCTGACTTCTGAGCTAAGTTACTAGGGAGAGGAAGGGATCCGAGATGATTTGGGCGTGGCTACGATAGCGGTACCTATAGTATAGGCCTATAGCCACGCGCGAGGCGAGAATATTGAAAGGTTTTTTTTTACCTATTACCTATTAACAGGTAACAGGTCTGGTAGGCCTCTTGACCTCTTAATAGAACCTATTAGAAGCCTATTGTCCCATCTGGGCTCGGTAGGGACCGGAGTAGAGATATTGAAGTTTGTTGGCGTGGCCAGGGATTCGACGACAAACTCTGTCTCCTGGTTTGAAGGTGACACCGAGTTTAGACTTTTGAGAGGCGGAGCGCATCGATTCGCGTTGGGCTTCTTGAGTACTTTCGAGGGCGGAACGCCACGACTCGAGAAGCTTCTTATTGAGCTCGGTGGCGTAAATGACGGCATCGGACGGAGGCCTAGATGGAAGGAACTCGAGAACAGGAGCAGGGTCAGCAAGTTGAGCTGGAAGACGAAGCTCCCGACCAAACAAGATAGCCGCGGGTGACTTGGGTACGACGCGACCGGCGGTCGCTCGCATAGACATGAGAAGAAACGGAAGGTGGTCGACCCAATGGGCGCCGCCTTCATTGGAGACTCGAGTCATCGTGAGGAGAGTTTGTTGAGCTCTTTCCACTAGCCCTACGCCTTCGTGGCGATAGGCTTCAGTAGTGCTCAAGTCCGTGCCAGTCGCTTTGAGAATTAGGTCCACTAACCGAGAGCAAAGATTCGAGCCGGCGTCGGTTCGAAGTTGGCGAGGGACTCCATAACGAGATACGATGAGACGCATGAAGACGTCCAGACATTTTGCGGACGAGGGGTTACCGTTGCAAGGCTCAGCTTCAATCCAACGAGAGAGAGAATCGACGAAAACAATCAGCTTATCAAAACCGGAGCGGCCGGATACGAAATCGTGGGTGGGAGCCATCGAAAGAATATCGCAATAGACGACGTCGAAAGGATAGGATCCGATAGAAAGACCGGATGGATGGGCGAGCGGTCGCGGTAACGGTTTGCCAAGAGTGCATTCATGGCACTCTCGAACGTACTCCGATACAGAGGCGGATAGGCCAGGCCAGTAAACTCGAGAACGAAGTAGGGTAGTCATCCTTGTCGCACCTGGGTGACCAAGGTGGTCATGGTAGGCGCGGAGGTACGTGTCACGAAGGGACTCCGGAATGTATAAACGAAGAGGAGCCTCTTCCGCCTCTGAGGAGCGGTAGTAGAGTAGGCCATCGCGAAGCAGGAATCGGGACCTTTTCTTCGACGACGAGCTAGAGTCGATCGAAGAGGAAGCTTTCGGAAGGATCGACTCGAGTTCAGAAATGATCGAGCTAGCGAACTCGTCGGTAGAGAGCGCTTGACGCAATTCGTCGGCATGAGGCACGCCCACATCGAGATACGAGGAGGTAATCGACTCCGAAGATTCCGATGCTTGACGAGCGAGCCTATCGTTTGCTTGTTGGCGGCGAGCGGTGAGGGTGGATGACGTAACCGCGGCGGCAACTATGTCGTGAATTTCGGAAGAATCGAAAGAATGGACGTCACTCTCCTCGAGATGGAGAGGATCGTGATCGGGCTCGAGAGCAACTAGGCGGGATAAGCCGTCGGCGTCCCAGTGAGTGACTCCAGGTTTGTGCACGACGTCGAATCGATATTCGGCTAGCTTCAGGACCCATCGCATGAGGCGCGAGGCTGGACCACCGGTGACTTGATCTTTCATCGTGTGAAGCCAGCGCAAAGCTGAATGGTCTACGACGAGGGTGAAGTGGCGACCCCAAAGATACGGCCTCCAATTTCGGATCGATTCTAGCGCTGCTAGAAGTTCGATTTCAGTAACTGTCCAATGGCGCTCAGCCGGACTCAAACTACGACCGTAGTATGCAACAACGCGCGCTCTCCCTTCGTCGTCTTTCTGAGCAAGGACGCCGGCGATGCCGAGCTTGCTAGCACCGTCGGTCTTAACGAGGAAAGGACGGTCGTCTCGAGGAGGTGCGAGTACGGGTTCTTCACAGATAGCTTGCTTGAGATCTTCGATAGCCTGGCGACAGGCTTCTGTTTGCGACTCGACCGGGACATCGCACCCTTTCCGCGTGAGAGCGGTTAACGGCGCTGCACGGATCGCAAAACGGCGTATAAAACGGCGGTAGTACGAGCACAGTCCAAGGAAAGAACGGACGGCTTCGATAGAGTTGATTTGGGTAGGGTCGATTTTCGAGACGGCTTCCACTTTCTTGGGATCCATCCGAAGACCTTCACGCGAAACAACGTGGCCGAGATATTCAGCCGAGGTGGCAAAGAAAACGCATTTCGACATCCTGCAAGTGAGGCCCGCCCAGATGAGACGTTCCAAGACAAGATCAAGACGGTGTAACATTTGTTGGAATGACGACTCTTCCCTGGCCTGCAGCGAGTCACCTACGCCTGTCGACCAGGCGCCGACATCATCCAAGTATGGCATACAAATCTCCCATGCCAGCCCACCGAGAACGGCGTCCATGAGGCGGCACATATACGAGGGACCGGATTGAACACCAAAAGGCAAGTAATTGAACTCGTACTTGCCGCGATGAGTAGTGAACGCGGTGATATGTTTATCGGACTCTTTGATCGGTATACCCCAGAAACCAGATGCCAGGTCCAGGGTGCAAAGGAATAGAGAATCAAGGTTGCCTTGGCCGGACGACAATCGGTCGATGGCTTCTACCGTGAGGGAAGAGGGCTGTCCTCTAGACGAAGCTTGGAGTTGACGTCGCGATAATCTACGCAGAAACGTACGGAGCCATCCTTCTTAGTGACTAGCACGACTCGAGAGGCCCACGACGAATTTGATTTCCTAATGATGCCCGCGGACTCCATCTTGCAAACTTCGTCCTCTATGATCTTCTCACCCTCTCGTCCAACTCTAGACGGTGCGTGGCGGTGAGCTTCGGCTCCGGGGTTGAGCGGTAGCTCTACCTCCATCACGTGAGTGTGATTCGGGTTGGTCGGGTCAATTGCGAAAGCAGCGATACGTCGGGCCAGTAGACGACGAACTTGTTCACGTTGGGGCATCGAGAGACGGCCTTCGGGGTCGATCTTGGCTGCCTCGAGGAGCTTACGCTGGTCCTCGTCGAGCGACTCAATCACATCCGGCGAGTTAACGGCCCCGACGCGGCGATATGTTCCAGCGTGAATTTTGAATCGAACCTGTAGCGAAGCTACAGGATGGAACGACGGAAGGTGTAGAGGTTTGGGGTCAGTGTTGACCACCGTAACCGCGATGGTGTGGTCGGCGTTCGACCTCTCTACTTGGGGAATGACGAGAGGAGAGCTATCGATCGTTTCACGCGTAGGGAGTCGGTCCACGAGCATGGCGCAGTCTTCGTGTTCTCGAAGAGCTAGCGGAATTGGTGAAACGTTGCCCGATGATAGGCCGGGATCGTGATAGGTTCGTGGGTGTATAGGAGGTACTCGGAGCCACATGATGCCGGCGCTTTGGCGGCAAACTCATCGGCCGTGCTGAAGAGAGGCTCGGTGACTAGCTGGTTGTCGTTTTTGGTGGCCTGCGGCCCTCGGAAGAAGTCAGTCGTGATTGGGTTCGCGGAGGTCGGACAGACCTGTGCACAAGTCATGCTGACAGGGACCACCGCTATCGGTGACGTCGAGACGCGAAAGATCGGCGGAGCGTCGGGGCTTGGACTGCCATTAACCTCAAGAGGAGCCACCGTGGATGGAGCACCGAGGGTGATAGAGCCGTCCGCGCTGTCGGAGGCGAGCTGAATCGAAGCGGCGTGCGTGGCTAAGAAGTCGTTCCCGAGCAGCAGCATCGGGTTGCCTTCAATCACCATGAACGTATGACGAAAGAGAAATCCACCGACGGAGAAGACGATTCGAGCCTTGCCTCGCGTGATAAGAGGCAGGCCGTCCGGACCGTGAAGCGGTGTCACTACGGCTTGTGGCAGCCGCTCGACGCATGCGTCTTTGGGTAGGCTGGACAAGAGGGAAGTGGTCACGACCGACGGGCCAGCTCCGGTGTCAGCGAGTGTGCTGTTGACCGTGAGAGCGGAGTCGGCTAAGATAACTCCTTCTTTGCCGGTAGCCTCGCCGGAGCGGCAGACCACTAGGTCTCGAACATATAGGCAATGCCTTGGGTAGGCAGATGGTAGGGTATCCACGACGCTATCCGGTCGGTGCGCGGTCACGTGTGCGATGGTGTCGGACGGGGACGGGGTTGGTCGACAGCGTGGTTGCTCGGGTGAATTCGTCGTCGTGGTGATCGTCGTCTCTTCGGGTAATCCGACTGCCGCTATCGTGGCAGAGGGTCTAGAGGCGTCGTCCTCGTTGGTAGCGGTGCAGGGTGATAGCTTGGGACTAGTGTATCCCAGGCCTCTCTTGTCGGTGGGGTGCCTCGGGTGGTCGGACATCTTTTCCCAGTCTTTCTCGAGACGAGCTTGGGCTTCTGTCTTGGGTCTTCGAACTAATGAGGCTAGCTCTTCGGCGCGGATGCCTTTGGCTTCCACGAACTCGATCGGCGCTCGGACGGCAGCGGCGAGGTCGGATTCCTCGTCGGCGCCTCGTCCGGCTAGAGCTTGCGCTCTTATTTCGTCAGCGGTTTCGAGCGTGACGTTGGACCATTTCTGGTCCCCGTTCACTCCGAATGCTTGCCATTGTTGGCGCCGCTTCCGGAGAGTCGTCGGCGTCGTCGGACGCGGCGAGCTCGCGCGTGCCGGAGGCGGGGCGGTCCATGGAGAGAATGGGTCGTGGAGAGTAGACTCGGAGGCGTAGAGTGGCGTGTCGTTGTCGTGGTTATCGTGGGTTTCTTTTTGGTCTTCGTGGTTGTCTGACTCGGGAGTAGCTGGACGGGAAACAACGGGGTCGGAAGAAACTTCACTAGTTTCCCTCCCCCTCTCATAACGATGAAGAGCCGACCACGGCTCGTATGCGGTAGCCTCAGTCGAGCTAAGGGAAGGCCGGTCCGATAGGCTGCGCCGCGCGCAAGCGAGTAGCTCTAACGCGGACAATATCTTCGTCGATGGCTGGTCTCGCTGTTGGCTCAAATGTCGAAGAAGAACAGGCATCCAATGGGTCGCCATCGCTCCAGCTACACCGACGTAGGTGCGGCTGCGCAGAGCGCCACGGTGCGGTGAAGGAGACAGATTAGCCATGGCTGACTCACGGCCATCCACGACGCAGGTTGGCTGAAGGGCGGCAGCCCTTTGGTGAGGTACAACCCGGTGGCTTTCTGGTGTCCAGTGCCGTGCTCCCATGGTTGGACGAATTGGGTCGGGGTCAACCCCCCGACTAAACGGCGAGCTTCCGCATGCATCCGAGGGTTCTCAACCGCTACAAACGGAGCAGTGGCGGAGGCCATTGACTTGAAGACGCGGGCGGCCGACTCAAGAGCGGCACGACGTCCGGGTTCTTGGGAAAGCCATTGGCTGCTGACGGCGGAGAGGTACGTGCAGGGCGGGTGGGCGATGACTAGGTCCCAACCTAGGTTTTGGACATGAAGCGCGTCGCCTTGGAAGTGGGGCACGTAGTCAATCTCGGAAGGATATAAATCGCACGTAGCTACATCAGCTCCGGCGAGTAGGAACATGGAGGAGACGACGCCGCTAGTCTCACCAACGACGAGAACTCGTGGGGCGTGACAGCCAGAAGTCAGCCCGTCTTGGACTTGTTGACTCGTCTTCGTGAGCTCAGCGCAAAGCTCATCGAAGTGCTTGGGTAGCGCGGCGGCAGGCGAGGCTAAGGTGCCACTGCGCGGCCGGCGGAGCTCTTGGGCTGCCTCCGTGAGGTGCCGAGGTAATACCACCGCAGAGCCGCTCGCTCGTGCACGAAGAGAGGCGAGAGCGTGGAGAGCGGGTGACGGGGTATCATCGCGGGTGCCGACATCGGAGTTGTTTCGAGAGGAATCGAAGGACTGGATCGCGGACGCATTGATCGCTGCCACGCGCATGATGGCGGTGGCAGTGGTATCGAGAGGCAGGCAGTGCTTGGAGGCTGCGACCGGTGGCCGCGGCGACGTAGGACGAATGGAAGTAGACTCGGATATCGACGACGTGGAGACAGGCTCGGAGGACGGGATTGACGAAGAAACTCGGAGAAGTGGGGTGTCGGATTGCGGCGACGGACGCCGCGGCCGCGAGACCACCGGTGAGAGACATGAAGGACATGGCTCAGAGACTCGGTTGGGCTGGCTCAATGGGCGTAGAAGCTCGGTTTGGGAGGCGGCCGTTCCTCGACGTGCAAGGGAGTTGTGGTCACTCTCCATGGTCACGTCGGGAGAGGAATCGGGCCAGGCATAGACTTCGTTGCAATCTGTCGTCGGCGGGGTCGGCGCCGGCGAAAGAAGGGACGTGGCTGTCGAAGAAGCCGGCTGCGGGGAAGGCTGAGGCCAGGGTGGTGGCTCTGCGGCAGCGGCTGGTGTGGGTGGTGGCCGAAGAGGTTCTGCAATGCGAAGCATTCTTCGGAGGACTTGGCTCGGGCTAGCGGGTGGATGGACCGCTGAAATTACGGTGGATTCAGACTCGAATTCGGAAGACTCGGCGACTTGAGAGGGGCTAGGAGACGGCTGTGCAAGCTCCTCCATGGCTCTTGATGATGGGGTGGCGTGGGAACGC
>CM030939.1:4621192-4634323 GCA_018136815.1 Isochrysis galbana | reverse complement strand
GACGGAACAGGCGTATTGGGTTCGGGATCGGAAATCGGATTCGGCGGAACGGAGAACGGCGCGGCGGGCAAAGATTGAGAAGGGAGCTTGACCGAGGCAGGGGGAGCACCAATGGAGTTGTCTCCTTCTTCCACAAGCGGTGGCGAAGTTTCGACTCGAGACGAAGTCGTAGTGCCCGCGTGGCCCTGTAGAATGTTGAGTATCGCTTTGAAGGTAGACCCCACCTCTCGCTGAAATTCTTCGTGGCGCTGGGCGGCTTGGAGGGTAGAGGACTCGAGGCGGTCGACAGCGCCGCGGAGAGCCTCGATCTGGACTTGTTGGTCCATGATTTGGGCGGCGCCGACGGTGGCGGTCGGAGGTGGAACAAAGTTACGCTTGGGGTACGAGTACGTCGACGACGGGGGTGGAACAAACTCTTCATATGGTGGGGGCTCGAAAGGAGGGAGGGACCGGACGGAATCCACATCATCTTCAGCACCAACCACAGAGGGATTGAGAGAGGAATGAACACTTGGCAAAGGATCAGCAAAAGAAAGGAGAGGAAAGGCCGCCGGTGGAGCAACAGACGAGGTTAGAGGACCCATTCCAGCTCCAGTTGACGGGGTGTGAGTAGAGGCCCGCGGAGGCGGCGGAACTTCGACCGTCGGCGCGGAGAGGCGAGAGCAGGGGGGAGCTGGCTCGGAAGGGCTCTCTTTTGAAGAAGGGAGGGGTCCCAAGAGGCTCTCTTCCCCAGGAGACTTCGACCCAAACGGTTCGGGAAGAGAAGAAGAAGAGACGGGCTCATGACGCGGGGACAATGAAGATTCCTCAAGGGAAGAACTCGACGTGACGACCGGAGCCGAAGGCGCGAGCGAAGATTTTGTGCTTGTCAGAGCAAGGCTCATCTCACTCTTGGTGATGGCCTGCGAGGGCGCGCCGGCAGCTAGCGCGGAGTGCGGTTCTTGCGGGGAGCTCATGGAGCTTTCCTCGGGGGTGACTACGGGCATGGTGATCGACGCACGACGCACGACGCACGGAGGGCGTGGAAGTGTGGGAGGAGGCTTGTGGGAGGTGGTGGCAGGCGACTGGGGGTGGCTCAGGCGCGTGCTTGGCTTGTATTGACTCGTTGACTCGGGGTATAGACTCGGGAACTCGGGGGGACTCGCTTGGGAACACGGTGGGACTCGACGAAGTTCCTACAAAACCACTCACAAGAAACCCAAACCCCAACGACCTTGGGCTCAGAAAACTAACGTAAACACTCCGGAATCATACGATAAACAAACCCTCCCCGTGCGACAAAGGCTGAGGTCGCGATCGCTCGTCATGCGCGAAGAAATACGGAAAGAGAGCGCAAAACTACGCAAACGAAGGGTTCAAACTATCGTTAAAGTGAAAACTCGTCCGCTGAAGCCAACGCGGAGGGTCGAGGAGAGGTCCAAACTCGCGCGGGGGGAAGAAGGCGATGTGCAGAGAGAACTTCTAGACAAGCGACGAGCAAGGGGCGACGAAACAAGACGCGAGACGCGGGGCGCGTGCCATTCGTTCTTCCTTTCTTTCACCGAAAACGCGGCGAAACTAACGTTAAACATCGGTACCCCCTCCGCGAGAATCGCGAAGAAGAACGGACGAGATGGAGGCAATCATCGAAGGAATCGCGAGAGGAATCGAAGCGAGGGGGGGGAAACAGCGCGCGCGGGGGGGGGAACGAACGACGGCCGGAGGAAACGAACCGCGCGCGGAGGAGAAGAACCTCGCGCGGGGGGGGGGAATAATATAACGGCCGGAGGCGACGGATGGCACGCCGAGAGGAAGAACCTGCCGCGGGGGGCGAGGGACCGAGGGCACGGCGGGGCAGCGTGGGAGGGCGCGAGGGTGATCTCGGAGCGAGATCGCGTCCTTTCCCTCGCGGAGCGCAGAGAGACCCCCACGGAACATCCTGGGACCGGAGAATGTTTTGGACGAAACTTCCCTCCGTCGGCCGAGGAGAGGAGGACGGAGAGAGAGAGAGAGAGAGTCTCGCAGAGCAACCGCGGAACGAGAAGTCGAAGTCATGCCGGTTTATTACCTTAAACGAGCCAACAATTATAGTAACAGCAAAAACAAAATTCGAATCGCAAATTTCGAGACCAAAATCTGCAAACCTGGACTTGAGACCATGGGGAATCCGAATCTGTGTGTCTTGTGCGTCAGTGGCAACACGGGGAACTGTTCAATTGTAATTGTGAGCGCGTACCTTACACGAATATTCATGCCTACAGCCTTCAGATGGGCAGGAATACAACAGGGTGTAGAAAGTTTTGCTGCGTGAGTATAGAAAGTAGAGGGTCCACGGTCGCGTGTGCGGTGAGACTATTAAGAAATTTATAAAAGAAACTCATGAGGCCTGCCCCTCCCCTCCCCCCAACGCGAGGCCCAAAGTAGTGTACATGGGCCGACCCCCCAAAGCAGAAGAAAAAGGAACGAGGGGGGGAGCGGAAGGGAGAGTAGTGGTTGGGGTATCGGCGATGGCGACCCGATCGCGTGTGATTGCGAGGCACTAGTAGCATAGCGGACACCTTCAAGAATGTTTTTTTAGGAATAGGTGATAGGTGGAATATGAATATGTGTGTGACATTTTTTCGCAACTAAGACACCCGCCTGCGGGTGTATCGCCGCATCACACCCGCCTCCAAGCCGCCCGCTGCCCGACCCCGTTCTTATCGCGTTCTCTAGACTCAAGGTGCGTACAAACAAGGTACATCTAGGCGCCAACGGCGCGGAGGCGGAGGGAAGGCGCCTTGGGCCCCAGCCAATCGTTGTGGTCGACGCCGCCCTCTCCGCGCATCGGCATCCCGGCGCACAACGGCATCATCGGCATGCCATTCAATACATCATTTATCATCAGCCCAATGGCGCCCAACGTAATTGGCAGCTTGCAAGGGTAGGTTTGGGCGTCCATAGAACGATAGCACCTACTTTTGCTAGACACACGGGAAAAATAACCATCAAAGCTGCATGAGCAGTTGCACAACACAAGTAATTGTAGGTGCAAGTTGCGAGTTGTTGTTCCTGCGAGACTAAAGAGGTACAGAGCCTCTAAAGACACCCGCGCGCAGTGCCCCATGGTTGAACGCCAAAATTGGACTGCAGGATGTAGTGGGCCCCGTCGCTAGCCTCCCTTCAATCAGGAGTCGGAATCGGAGCTGTCCGCCTGAAAAAAAGAACTGAGTTTGACGGGTGCGCCCGCGGCGCCATTTTGCTTGCTTGATTTCCCCTTCTTGCTCTTCTGTGCCCTGCTATCGCTGGATTCGGAATCGGAAAGCTCAGAATCATTCCTTCGGCGCTTCTTCTTGTCCTTTTCCCTTTTGCTCTTTTTTCGCCGCTTCTCCTTCTTCTCTTTCTTGCGTTTTCTCGAGGAGTCGCCTTCAGAGCCACCCCCACCCATCCGTTCGGCACGAGCTGCGTCCAACTCCTGCCGGAATCTGCGCTGGGCCTCTTCCTCTGCTCGCGACACATCACCATCCATCTCACCCTTCTTGCGCAGCGTCTCCTTGAACTCCTCCCATGTCTGGCGCTCGGGTGCGTTGATCAAGCTGTTGAGGCGTTCCTGCTCGTAGGCTGAGCTGTGGAATGCCTTCTCAGTAGTCTCCTCGAGATCGACACCCAGAGCTGGACCCGATGGTCTCCGCACAGGCTTATTGTTGTTCTTGCCCTGCGGAGCACATATGGTGGGTGAGTCAGTCGGAGCGGTTCTACCCCCGTGTAGCGGAGGTCAGGAAGAGCCAGGGCGAGACGCAGACTAGTAGCAGTGTGCGGTACATGCGAGGCGGTGCGCCCCCTCGCGCTCCATGGTTGGCCGTGATGGTGGGTGGGTGAACGACGCCCCGCGCGCCAGCGCTCACCATCGCGACCGATGCGACACCGACCTGCTCATTCAAGATAAAGCTAAATATGAGAATAGAAAGGTTCATATGTGATTCTCCTCCTCAAACATGTAAAAGGTAAACAGGCAGTCTCAAGGACAGGCATTTTCACATTCTCAGGTTGATACTCTAAAGTAGAAAAAGGAGCAATCTCTATCTCTCTGTGATCTGCATACTATATGTAGTAGAGTACAATAAAGTACATCTAGGAGCCATCATCGGGGAAAGGGTGGAGGGAGAGGAAATAGATGAACAGATGATTTTTTCTTTTGAGGACCCACCGTTAGACCGTTAGAAATTGTAGACTTGTAAGAGGTCTTGTTGGCTAGCATCCCTAGCCACATACACCGGACGAGCCATGCACCAACCGCGCACACCCCCATCGCGGGGGAGGGGCTCCGTTGCCGGTCCCTCAGCACTAGGATTAAACTAGGACAACAAGAAAACTCTGACACCCACTAACCAATAAATGAGTGCCTGTACCACCTGCAAAGTAGTCGGCGGGCGGTCGCTCGCTCGCTCGCTCGCTCTACCTCGCCCCGGCGAGACTCCCTCCTGGCTTCTCTCGATTTCCCCCGTCCTCTCTCCTCTCGCGTCCCGCCAAGAGTCCCTGCCCTCTCGCCGATGGGAGTGACCCGGACCGTCACCATTGAGGGGAGCGGCCGCACGCCAAGGCACGGTGAGGTGGTGAAGGCACACTACACTGGGAGGCTCGCGGCGACAGGCGAGGTCTTCGACAGTTCGCACACCAGAGGCAAGCCCCTCACATTTATGATCGGCATCGGTTCGGTCATCAAAGGCTGGGACGATGGCATCCTGCAGATGAAGCTCGGCGAGCACGCAACGCTCGAAGTGAGCTCCGATTACGCGTATGGAGAGGAGGGCACACCAGGCGGGCCAATCCCACCCAATGCCGACCTGATCTTCGACGTTGAGCTGCTCGCAGCGGGCGATGACTACGCGCCTGGAGTGTCGAACACTACCTGTGAAGCAATCACTGCTCAATGTATCGTACAGTGAGAGATGTTCCTGGAGGGGGGCTGGTCGCGCACTGGACTGTCGGTGAACATATACCGGCTGTAATCAACGTTCAAGGCACCGCGGCATGTGCAATGCTTAAAAACAACTAGCAGTGCTGGCGTACTGGGAGGAGATGTTACTGCATTCGTATGGTCGCATGGTCAGTGGCATGCCGCGGGGCTCGTTGCTGCAGTACGTCTTTGTGGGTATCTGGAGCGTTTGATGTTGGTGACTCAGCAATCAGCAGCATTATGATACTCGGTGTGAGTATGCAGTACATGTAATAGTATTAGCATTGGCATTCCACACAAACTACATACTACACGAAGGCTCTGGCGTTGCACAATGGTGACAACTATCTATCTATCAATGAAGCAGTAAATGCGTGCCCCAAGCAAGGGGTTTCACTTCAACATTTCCCTCTGATTATTGGCAACTAAGTTTATACTTGGTTCGCCCATGGGAAGGCGAGAAGCGAGAAGCGTTCAATCACCATCACCCAACATATGGAAGAGCGTTCAATCACCATCACCCAACATATCGAAAAGCGTTCAATCACCACCACCCAACATATCGAAAAGCGTTCAATCACAATCACCTTCAATCACTCCAACACATGGAAAAGCGTAAAGCGTTCAATCACCACCGCCCAAGATATAGAAATGCGTTCAATCACCCAAGATACAAGATATGGGAAAACGCTCAATCACCATCACACTCCAACATATGGAAAAGCGTTCAATCACCACCAAGGCGAGAAGCGTTCCATCAGCACCCCCTTGCCGCCAGGCACGTTGCGAGTCTTCTACATGTCTACATGAAACGCACTCAACATATAGTAGTAAATAACATATGGCGCATTGGACAGGTTGTTGTAAGCCTAAGCCTGTGCACGTCACCTTGATGGATGCGTGCACTGGGGGGAGGACAAATATCACTCGGACACTTGGCTCGTCAGGCATGGCGGGATTCCAGGACGCAGGACGGAAAAGTTGCGTCCAATTAGCTAGAGGGGTTGGCTAGGATTAGGATATAACATTTATTTTTATTAGTAGTAGTAGTAGTATACAAGTACTCCCTCCTAGTTTCACGTGTATCGCCCCATCTTTTTCGTGCGTCTCCACCCTAGATGGGAAATACGTAATTACCATATTTGGCCAGAGGCCAGAGGCCAAACTGGCCAAATATATATGTATTTGGTTGTATTCGAAGCGCGTCCTGGGAGGCCTCGAATGTATTTGAAATGTATTTGGCCGGAGGCCAAATACATGTGACATATGTATCCGTAGTAGCTGTATTTGCAGGCCCCAGCACCGTATTTCCCATCTAGGATCTAGGGTCTCCACGGCGAACTCTCCTCGGCGCACCCTCTCCCCTCTCTCTCCAACTCCCGCGTTCGACTGCCCCTCACTCATGAAGCCACCCCCCGCACCACGCCGCCGCCGCCCCCCCCCCCCGCCTTCCCCCCCCCCGCCTTCCCCCCCCCCGCCTTCCCCCCCCCCGCCTTCCCCCCCCCCGCCTTCCCCCCCCCCCGCCTTCCCCCCCCCCGCCTTCCCCCCCCCCCTTTCCCCCCCCCCCACCCCCCTCCCCCCCCCCAATCCCCCCCCCCTCCATTCCCCCCCCCCATCCCCCCCCCCCCCCCCCCTCCCCCTCCCCACCCTTTCCTTTCCCCCTCCTGCCAAACAGCGGAGAAGGCGAGAGAGAGCCAGAGAAGGCCGGAGGCGAGCACCGCCGCGCACACACACCTCCTCTCTCCCATGCTCTGCTGCGCGGCGCTCCTGGCGGCCGGCGTGCTGAGCGGGCACGTCGGACCAACCAGGGCGCCGCCGCCAATTGCCACCGCTTCGCGAGCCGCGCTCGAGCAGCTCCACTCGCCTGCTGCCGCCGCCGAGGCAGAGTGGGCAGACATGCCTTTCGGAGTCGATGAGGAGACCCTCAAGCGAAGGTTCCGCACGCTGGCCGCGCGGTACCACCCCGACCGAAACGACGCAGAGGATGCCGTCGAGCGATTTCAGGCGCTCTCCAAGGAGTACGAGCGTAGGCTGAGGGAATGCCGTACCGCAGCGCAGGCCAAGGAGCTCGAGGCTCAGTGGATCACGGCGCTGGCGCCAATCGCCACCATCATTGGGCTGGCAAACACCGAGGCGGACCCACTCTTCTCAGTGATTGCTGCAGCCGTGCTAGGTGGGGTGACCATTGCAACAGATGGTGCCATCTGGTCCGACCTCGCCATTGCACAGAACCGGCAGCAGCGAGCACGTGCACGTCCGATGCTCCGCTCGGCACTTGCCCGGCTGCTCCCGGATGCTGATGGCGTCACGCAGCAGCTACTCGGATTGGGAGAGACACGGTCGGCTGAGGCTCTCAGTCGCGCAGTGCAGCGTCTGCAAGAGAAGGTGAAAGGCGCACAATCGGATGCGCGTGTCATGGAGGTGGCCATGCGACCGATCGCCTCAGAGGCACGCTGGGCGCTTTGGACTGCGGGATCAAAGGCGAGCAGGCGCTGGGCCGCGCGCAACGCACTCTTCGAACATGGGACCGTGCCAGTAGCCGCCGCGCTCTTGTACGGCAGTGGTGCCACCTCTAGGACAGATGCTGGCGCGACACCTGCATACGGAGAATTGGGGAGTGTTCCGATGGAATCCAATGCCCTCGAGGATGCGCTTGCCTTCGCAATTCGCACGGCCGACGCGGCGGAGGCGGCTGCGACATCGGAAAGGAAGCTCGCCGCAGCTGCGGCACGGTCGATCGCGCGATTCGAGGAGGCTGAGACCAGGCTGCAAGTGCTCATGGACGAGCTTGCAGCAACCATGGCCGAGGCCGATGCAGCCGCCGCATTCGAGGCCAAGGATCAAAGCGGCGGAATAGCGATGCTCCGAGGGAGCAGCCCACGGCCTTTTGGGCACAACGACGAGCAACGCTATGGGGCACTCGCATGAGCTGACATAGCAGTTGAGGCAAGTTTGATGGAGTCAGCCGTCTTGCCTCGATGTGTTTCTTTCGGTCTCCTTTTTTCTTTCTATCGCGCCGATTCCGGCAGGGGCACTCAAAATAGAGTGCTCGAGCTATTTGAAACCGTCGACATATGTTACCCCCTGGAGCTCACGGCCCCCGATAGCTATCGGGGCCACGCAGGAGCTGTCGGCGGGAAAAAGATTCACCGATCGCCAACAGCCTCTCCGATAGCTATCCGGGGTGGGTTTATCTTTGTACTACTCCGGCGGAGCAAACGCAATCGCGTTTTGAGGCGGAATACGGAATATCTAGGCGGGCACTTTTTTCGGGCAATATTTCTGCGCCTAGACCATGACTAAAAATCCTTTTAATATTCACGTCTCGCCCGTGGCTCTAGGACTCTACCGTGTAGGGTGTTAGCCACGCCCTCTCCCCCTTAACTCTTTTCGCCCCTCACTACCCGCTACCTGCCTTTCTGACGGCTGACGGATTGGAGGTTACAGATGGGACGGAGGGAACCGGAAGGTACGGAAGGTAGGCGGCGGAAGGCACGGTGTTTTGGAAATTGGCGGGTTGGACGGGCTGATCCACCTCAATGGCGGGAGGATGGATGGCGGGCAGTGGCGAGGACGAGCGGGACGACGGGGCGGACATAGCGGTAGCGAGTGCGAGTGTGTCTGTCAGAGCAAGGCTGATCTCACTCTTGGAGATTGCCTGCGAGGGCGCGCCGGCAGCTAGCGCGGAATGCGGTTCTTGCGGGGAGCTCATGGAGCTTTCCTCGGGGTTGACTACGGGCATGGTGATCGACGCACGACGTACGACGCACGGAGGGCGCGGAAGTGCGGAAGGGGGCTTGTGGGGGGTGGTGGCAGGCGACTGGGGGTGGCTCAAGCGCGTGCTTGACTTGTATTGACTCGTGGACTCGGGGTATAGACTCGGGAACTCGGGGGGACTCGCTTGGGAACACGGAGGGACTCGACGAAGTTGCTACAAAATCACTCACAAGAAGCCCAAAAACCAAAGACCTTGGGCTCAGAAGACTAACGTAAACACTCCGTCAGAAATCATACGATAAACAAACCCATCCCGCGCGGCGAAGGCTGAGGTCGCGATCGATCGCCATGCGCGAAGAAATACGGAAAGAGAGCGCATAACTACGCAAACGAAGGGTCCGTCCGCTGAAGCCAACGCGGAGGGTCGAGGAGAGATCCAAACTCGCGCGGGGGAAGAAGGCGATGTGCGGAGAGACCTTCTAGACAAGAGGCACGAGCAAGGGGCGACGAAACAAGAAGCGAGGCGCGAGGCGCGCGCCATTCGTTCTTCCTTTCTTTTACCGAAACCGCGGCGAAACTAACGTTAAACGTCGGTGCCCCTCCGCGAGAATCGCGAAGAAGAACGGACGAGATGGAGGCAATCATCGAAGGAATCGCGAGAGGAATCGAAGCGAGGGGGGGGAACAGCGCGCGGGGGGGGGGAACGAACGACGGCAGCTGACGCGGTCGTGGAAGGTTCGTTGATTGTTGCTGGCGGGAAGATGTCTGACAGATCATAGTAGGAGTCGGGTCTGAGAGTGTCTGCCATCGAGCGCTACGAGCGATGAGGTAGACTTACGGTCGGAGGATTGCGACGCGTGGCGTCGGCGAGTAGGGACGAGGCTAGCTAGCGAGCTAGTGGAAGAGAGAAGAGAGAGAGAATGAGAATGAGAGCTTCTTAGGTCCGAGGTAGACACGGGAGACTACAACGCATGGACTCAAAAAGTCTGAGGGCACAGAACCACACAAACTAAACCAAACGGAGCGAAAACTAACCACACCTGGACGGACGGCCAGGCATCGGCACCAGGGCAATTCAGCAACGCGCAGACATGCGACAGAGGGGTCGGCACAACGAGGGCAGACCTCGCTGGGGAGCTACGACCGATGGACGAGAGAAGACAGAAGACAGTCATGGAACATTTGATGACGTCGAGAGAAAGTAAGAGAAGAGGCGGTATACCAATCGACGAGACCTTGAGGCTTAAAATAACCCACAGGTTAGAAGTAAAAGCCTGTCATCGTATGAAATACGACGAACACCAATCGACGAGACCTTGAGGCTTAAAATAACCCGCAGGTTAGAAGTAAAAGTCTGTCATCGTATGGAATACGACACTCCCCGACTAAATTCGAGTCGTCCCGACGAGCGGCATGGAAAGAGAACAAAGCAACCGAAACCGAAGAAATCCAGAATTAGAACGAGGCGAGAGAAACCCAAAAATAACCGAGAAACCAAACGTTGAAGACGACGCTTAAAATAGAAGATGAGAGCCCCTTCCTCCTGTGTCTCCGAGTGGGCGGCGGCCTCAGCCCCGACTTATCCTGTAAACAGGTGCGGGACTTACCTATTTTTCGGTGGGCGGAGCTCTCGCTCCGCCCACCCCCTTCTCCGCGCTCCCTCTCCTCTCTCCTGCGGCACGCGCGATGGCGTGCCTGCGACAGGCCTGCAGCTGCCTGCTGGCGACCTCTGGAGGCTCCTGGAGGCCAGCTCAGGGGGTAGAGGAGGCTGGGGCTGGGCCCTGGCCTCCCCTGCCTCTCCCTCGCTGGCGATCCTGAGCCTCTGGGCCCCTCAATCTGCACCTGTCTGCCTGTCGACCAGGGGGGAGGGGGGGTTGGAGCGATGGGCTGGCCACGAGGGGCCAGGGCGCGCGAGGCAGGCGAGCCTGCCAGTGAGAGTGCGAGAGAGTAGGGACAGCATGGCAGTCTGCTCCTGACAAGCCATCAGGCCGGTAGGGGAGGAGTGGAGAGAGGGGGGGGCTCGTGCCCCCCCATGGGCGAACTAAGTATAAACTGCTTAGTTGCGAACTAAGTATTAAACTTAGCTGTGGGTGAACTAAGTATAAACTTATTTCCTATGCGACGCTAGTACTTTCGCAAGATGAATGATGTATGATGTGCTACCGGACACAAGACGCAATATGCCTTGTCACTCAAAGCTACTCAAAGCAAATCGAACAGGGCAGTGAAAAGCCAGCGAGTGTCAGGACTGAGCGTCATGTGTTGACATATTGCTGCCCTCCAAGCTGGTAAGGCGACAACACAAAGTAACACACCAACACCACCAATGGTCTCATCAACACAGGAGTTTCCGTGCTCGCCACGTGATCTTCAACCAGTTTGGAACCAATATGATGCGGCCACGTCATGTGAATGAATGGCTTAATGCAGTTTCCCCGCTGCGACCTTCTGCCTCACGACATTCGATCCTGCGTACAAAATGCCATCGACGATGCCAAACATTGCAAAGGCACCACCAATTATTGCACACAAGGAGAGGAGTAGCTCACTGATCGGACGGCGAGTGTTTTGGATATGCACCTGAACCAATGTTGGGTGTAAGGAGACTTAGGATGCAGGCAGACTCTAGTGCACAGGCAATCAGAGACGAACAGTTCCAAACTCAGGTTGGTATAGCCTGAAGCAGCTAGAGCAACGTGTCGACAACACGCAAAACACGCTTGCAAACAGGATCTCGTGATGTGAGACGGGTGCTAAGCGGTCCACATCAAGCCGTCGCACCTGGATGGGTGAGACGTCGTATGAAATGAGCACGGAGGGCAGCGTGTCCTTGGTTCGTGAGTGCGACGTTGCAGTAAATTGGTAGGTCTCGATGGGGACGAAGCGGTCGGAGGAAAAGGAATGCTTGGTCGGCACGATGTTGACGTGGTGTTCCTGTGTGCGGGAAAAGGCGAGGTGGTCGAGCAACGTTAGTATTGATCGGATAGCTCATGCAGACTATGTTTGAAGCCCACGCCGCTACAGGGCATGCACGTGCCCGCCCAGGGCCTGGTTAGGGGGGGGAGGCAGCTGCCTCTGAAACTCACCATTGTCACGTGCTCTTCCTTGGCGAGGAAGTCCCTCCCGTCGAGCGTTCTGAGGTGAGCGACTACGTCTTCCGGCAATTGGCGACGCTGCAGTGAGCCGAGCTCAAGGCCAAAAGAGAGATGATCGATGTGGTGCGAGACGTTCACGCGCGAGAAATCGAACGAGTGACGTGCTGAATGTGGCGCAATGTGAAGTGTGCCGGGCGCTCGTGAGACGTCGACGTAGCCAAAGATCATGCAACCCTAACAGAGGGGGTAGGGTGGGGAGATGGAGAAGCTAGTGAGCTACTTTAGCTACAGGCGCATCCTTCCACGCGATCGCACGTAACGACTAAGGTACACTTTAGCGAGAGCAATGCGCACCTCGTGGGCCTCCGTCTCTGTCCAGAGGTCCAATGGTTCCCCATCCGCGGTTTGCGTGCCACCACCGGCGCCGCCGGAGCCTGCGTTGGCGCCGTCTGCCAGCAGACCTAACACAACGTCTGAGGAGGCGATGCGGACGGCCCGGGCTTCTGCGTCGGCACCATGCTGCCGTTGCGAGTGGATGAGATGCAGAGGGACTCCCTTGGCAGCCAAGATTGAGGCTGCGGCGTCGTCGATTTGTGATAAGAGCTCCTTATCCTCTGCCACTTCCTCCTCTGGAGTGAGCGCGTCGTCTGTCCAATCCTCGTCGAGGCCGGCCTGCCAATTCGATGAAATACCGGACGTGGTGAGGGTAACATGGGGACCCGTCTCGGCCAACACACGAATTTCACAAGGGCTGAACATTCCGGACTCCATGGGAAAAGGCATGTCCTATCTTGTTGGGGCTGCACTCATGGAAGGCACGCATCCTTTACCTTCCTCCGCTCCATAGCTGTCTTCAAGTCTTTAGAGATGTCAGTGATCTGTACGCTGAAGGGCTTGCGCTCCTCCGCTGAGAGCTCATTGAGCCTCGCCACGACGGCCTGTGTAGGATGGGCACTTATGTCAGCTCGCTGACGGTGAAGTGGCCTGCCCAGCTGCCGAGGGATCGCGGACGGCGGCGACCAAGCAGCCCAGCTTTGGTTCGCAGCACCATCGCACGAGCGGTGGCCCTAGGGCTTCCGTACTATGTTAGACGGCTGGAGGCTCACCTCTGCAGCGACCTTCACGAGGTGAAGCCATAAGACGTTCTCGTCCCTGCCAAACTCATAGGGCTCGAAGGCATGCGTAGTACCGCGGTATATGTGGATAGACGGGAAGGCATGGATGGCCTACGAGGCGTGGAGTCAGACATGGTGTGGAGCCGCGACAGGCCGAGCGGGCTGATGTAATAGGATGCGGCTGAGTGCGTGACGTGCAGGCCCCAAACAAAGGGAGGGGTCGAAAGGGCGCGACGCGACGCGTTGCACTGCCCACCTGCTTCCGGCAGAGGGTCTTCGACGGCTCCGA
>CM030939.1:4597092-4621092 GCA_018136815.1 Isochrysis galbana | reverse complement strand
GGTGCAGTCCACTTTGATGATCGACACAGATTTCGAGTACGATTTGGAATGGAGACGCTCCGAGATGGCCTTCCATGCCGGGAGAAGCTTGTTGGACCAGAAGCACCTACCAAACGCGAAAAGGGCTAGACTTCGGTGGTGCGACGAGGCAAGTTGGGCGTGAGCACCGTGTGGCCACTCGGGTGAGCCACTGAGATTAGTTTATGAGGGGGTCGCCGTACGTGCTATCCCCCCCCCCCCCCCCCCCACCCTTCGGCGGTGGCGCCCATTGTCCGTGAGGGCCATCCGGCCGCGGAAGGGAGCCTACCATGGCGCATAAAAGTTAACCATTACTGCTGCCTTTTCCTTGATGAGCGTGTTGAAGGCCTCCTCGTCGCCCGTAAATGGGACGTCCTCGAACGCCTTGTCAGGGACATAACCAGCCACGCCACTACCAACAACACCGTCCTTGGAAGCGAAGGAGCCGCCCCACCCTTGCTTCACCTCCTTTGCGGATTCGCTGCCAGCTGTCTCTTCGCGCGTGAGGTCGGCGAGCTGATCGATCGCGGCCGTCTCGGATTCTGCGCCCTCGGCTGTATCATTGGTAGCCTCTGTGACTGCGCCGGCCTCGGGCGCGGCGGCCTTCCCGCCGGCTGCAGTCACCTCGGGCGGCTTCTGCTGCGTTTCCGGCTCGCCGGCTACATCCTTCGCCTCGCCACCGGCTGCATCCGCGCCGCCCGCCGCCTCGGCCGTGACTCCTACTGCCGGCGTGGGCGACGGCCCGGGTGCTGGCGCAGATTCCGGGCCCGCGCACTTGCCAGGGCAAGCGTGCGCCATGAATGCTGCCGCCCGTGAGCAGAACCCACCCGAGACCCACGTCACGCAGTCGGGCGCCTTGGCGTGCGGCAGGCAGGACTTTGCGCATGACAAGAGCATGAAGGCGGGGTTGTGCGCGCACTCGCCCGAGGTCGCCCACGTCGCGCACTCAGGGGAGGAGTCACTGGGCAGCTCGGGCAGCGGCGCGCTGGGTGTTGCGGAGCCCGAGGGCCCCTGCGCCATCGCGGCGACGGCGGCCGTGGTGGCCAGCTCGCCGAAGAGCGGCTGCCTGCTGCCTGGGTTGGCGAAGAGGGGAATGCGCTTGCCCGGCTGAGTGGGCGCGGTGGCGGGAGCGACAGGCTTGGCCCCGCTCGACAGTCGCATCGCTTCGTTCACGCCGCCGATGACCGCCTTCTGTTGCTCGGACAGCCCGGAGAGCTGTGCTGCTGCGCGGTGCTCGGCCGAGCCCTGCGTGTGCATCTGCTTGTGCCATGGGAAGACGTGCTCTGCCATGTCGCCCTCGTGCGCTCCCGCCTCGAGCTCGCCGTACTTGTGCGGCGACCACATGCCGAGTGATCGCCCCTCGCGGTCGATCCTCACCTTGTGCACGTTCCTCACACCCTCTAGCTTGTGAGATCCAAGTCGATCTGCGACCTGCACACTCGCGTACGCACACGGCACCCGATGCAACGAGATGTTGAAGTTGAGCCGGATGTTCTCGAGAGAGGAAGGGCCGAGAGGTGAAGGCATCGCCGTCGAGTCGAGCTCCATCCTGACTGAGCGTCGGAGGGAGCTCCATTCGGAGAGCTCGGAGTAGACGAGCCAGCCAATGGTTGCGAGCGCCAGCAGAGAGAGAAGCCCTCCCTGCCATGTCCCCTCGGAGACGTCGCGAGGCAGCTTGCGGAAGAAGTGGGCGTCGCGCACGCGCATCACGAACGCCGATGCACGCCTCCCACTCGACCCCTCTCTCGCCCTCGCCCTCGCCCTCGCTCCCTCTCGCTCCCTCTCGCTCCCTCTCGGCCTCCCTCGCTCCCTCTCGCTCCCTCTCGCTCTCCCTCTCCTCCTTCTCCCCCCCTCCCCCCGCCCTCCCCCGCCCCCCCCCCCCCCAACTCCTCTCCTCTTCTCTCCCTCTTCCCTCTCTCCCTCCATCCCTCCGAGACTCTCTCGCCTGTCTCTCTCTCTCCTCTCTCTCACTTCTACTCCCCACTCGCACTCTCTGTCTATCCCCCGTTCTTCCTACTTTCTTGTTGTGATATATTTGGATGCCCTCCACAGCGAGAGGGTGACTCTCTCTGATGTCTCCGCACTACTTTAGAACTCGTGCCCGAAAGACGAAAGAGTAGAGAGTTGTTTAGTGTTTAGTGTTTAACCGCAGTTGTTTTGTAGGATGGAGTTTTCTAGTCCGAGGGGTGACGTCATCGGTAGCGAACCTACGTCATTGGCTTGTCGCGCGAGCTAGCCCTCAATGGTAACTCTGATCTATGTTGCTCTTCTCACAGTCACTGGGCCCCATATTGGTTGGGCCAAACATGGAATAACATGGTACCCCCGCCGAGCAAGCCGAAGCCGAAACGGTAGTAGTAGTAGAGATAGAGATGCCGGGCGTCTGCAGTAGCTAGTAGGCTAGTAGGTGTGTAGTGTGTAGCCCAGAACCTTCAGATGTTTTTTTTCATTCGGCATTCGCATTCGGTGCTTTGTACTTTCGGTACTTATGGTGGTCTTGGTAGTACCGGCACCTCAGCACAGTAACATAGCACAGCAGCCAGCAGAATAGACAAAAGCAATCAGCAACTGCAACTAGCAACTAGCCATCAAATAGGCACAAATATGGTAAATTGAGCGAACAAGAATAAAAACCATCAAGTGTTGATCGAGGTGTGCGGCGGTGTGCGGGAAGGGGCATATTGTGGCGACTCGTGACCTCGCCTCAGGTGGGCGAGCCGCGAGGCTCCGACAGGCATGCAAGCGGGTAGCGCAAAATTGTCGCAACGTACGGGAGGGGCAACAACCGCAATCGCAGCCAAGTGCGCATAGTGCACAGTGTGCTTCTGCTTTACGATTGACGCACTAACTCATGACGCCGTGCCCCTCCCCACCTGCAACTGAGCCGAGCACTGCATTAGCGGCGGGGCTGCACTTCTCGCCGATGTACACCTTCAATGACTCGGACCACTCACACAAGCCTTCAGACATTCCGCCGGCTCCATCTTCCCCAACGATACTCCCGCCAACACCTGCGCCGCCATCCATGGCAGCGGCAGCGGCTGCCGCCGCCGCTTCTTCTGCCGCCGCCGCAAGCAGCTCGCCCGCGCTGCCATTGCCTCGCCACCATCCAAAGAGGAGCCACAGCATGCGGCTGCTCGCCAGCCCAAGCCGCTTCTTTGCAATGTGCAAAACGACGAGGCAAAAGAACGAGAATCCGACAGCTAGCAGGATCTTGTCCGTGAGGTCTCGCCGCTGTAGGCGGGAAAGCGCACGCCGGGAGGCCGCGAGCGATCCGACGATGGAGCGGTGCTCTTGCAGTGTGTCGCGCAGCGACTTGCCTTGCATGTCGAGCGAGCGCAACGTCACGTCAGAGCGCTGTAGCTCCTCGGCCATCATCTTGCGCGTGCGCGCGAGTGCCGACGTCGCCTCTCGTGCCGACTGCACTGCCATGCGATCAGAGAGCCCCTGCCTCTGCTGCCCGGTGCCGGCGCCGCGGCCACCTACCGCGCCAGCGTGGCCCCCCTCATCGTCTCCACGGACACCATCAGTGCCTAGCAGCAAAGCGGCGCGCTCGGCTGCCTCCTGCGCCGGACGGTTGGCTTGCACTCGGGCGCCGAGCTCGCGCACCGAGTCGAGCAGCGCGATCCCTTCAGCTGCGTGTCGCTGCACGTGACGCTCCGCCTCGGCGCGGTCGACCGGTCGGCCGTGCTCGACCGCCAGCTCACGCAGCTCGTCGAGCTTCTCGGCGTGCGCGCGCAGCTTACGGCGCAGGGCGGCACCAGCCGGCTGGAACTCGGAGAGGTGGAGGGGCTGCGCCTCATTGCGTTCAGCCAGCTGTACAAGCTCGCGCAGCGCCGTCTGCTCGAGGTCAGTCAGCTCGCACGAGGCGCGCAGGAAGTGCTGCGAGAGCGTGGCACCGCCTGCAAAGGAGGAAGACATCTCTTGTCCCTGCTCTCCTGAGAGTGGGGCGCGCTCCGGAGGGGCGCAGCGGAGAGTGAGAAGTGCCTGGAGAGACGGGAACGCCTGGGGATACGGGAAGAGAGACGGGCCCCGCCGCGCAGAGGGAGAGAGCAGAGAAGAGAGAGGAGGGCGAGTGGGCGCCCCCGCGTCCAACGCGCACGGCACTCGACCTAGAGACCTAGAGTAGAGGAGAGCTCTAGAGTAGAGTGGAGTATCTAATATCGGAATCCTCTATCTAGACCATGAAAAGTGGGGTCCGCCTGTGCCGTCTTTTGATTCAATTAGAGGGAAAGATCTCTATGCTTATAAATAGATGTGCCGAGGGCAGGAAAGGGGCTGGGCGGGGGGGGGGGGGGGGGGGTAGACAAGGCGGATCGGGTAGGCGCGCGCCGCGGGGGGAAGGGGAGGGAGCCGATGGTGAGCCTGCGCCCCCTCGCACCGCAGCCCCTCCACCCACAGCCACGCGCCGCATCCCGTGTACGCCGCAGCCGGGACCTCAAACGTCACTTGAGCTTCATTTTCTCTCATTTGTCTCGCCTCGAACCCTCCCGTCCACAGAATAAGCCAGACGACTTTGACGTCTGGCGACTGCCGGACGACGGCAGCGTTGAGAAGTGCGCGCCCGCCTCGCCGCTTACGAGTGACCGCGCCGGCCTGCGAGTGCGTCGCAGCCATATTTTGAGCGTGGCTTCAACACCCCGCCGTGGCCGCAGAGTGACGATCCAGAAGGACACGAAAGTTCCCAATGCCGTGATGCTCGTCATTGAGAGAGAAGACCACACCCTCGGCAACCTCCTCCGAATGTGAGCGGAGCTGCGATGCCCTCGGGGACCGCAAGCAAGCACCGACTGTACCACCCGATTGAAAGATTCTTTGTCTGTCTTGCCCAATCAATGCAGGCAGCTGCTCGAGGATCGCGAGGTCATTTTCAGCGGATACCGTGTACCTCATCCGCTCGAACCGGCGATCCAGGTGAGCGGGCATCACCGTATTGCGCAAGCAGCCATGCACTCAGACGGAACATCCCGAGCAGACTCCATGTCACAATCCAGCGCATTATTTTCGTCGATGTTGCCGGTGAGCGTCGAATACTGCGCGAAGGAGCCATGCCACACTCCCCGCAATCCCTACAGGTCAAGGTGCAGACGCGGTCCGAGGACCCAGGACCGGTGCAAGCTGTGGACACTGCTCTCAAATGCTGCGAGTCTGAGCTTGAGTCCATGAAGGCTAGCTTCAGGCAATCTCTCGGGGCAGTGCGTCGTACCCGATGATTGAGTCTGAATGGTTCGTGTTGACGAATGCCAAAGAGTTGTTCATAGGCTTTTTGGTCACCGTGTGACCATCTCAATCAATCATGTGCGCTCCACCACTGTCTGTTTTGTGGTTGCGACTGTCCTCCGTCCAGTGCCCGTGTCAGTGCTTTGCCTGGTCTCATGGCACCCGCTGCTTTCATCCACCATGACCAAGTGCCTAAATGCTCCTCAATATCAACATAAGATACCCGTAATTTACCGTAATAGCACGGGCGTCACTCGCACTCATTTTAACCACTATATTCCACCTCCCCTGGGTGTCCAACGATTCCCAAGGACCCCCCCCCCGCCCGCCTGCCCCGCCCGCCGCCTCCCCCCTCCGACGAACTCCCTCCCACCCCACGAGAGAGGATGGCGTCGGTGAGTGACCCCCCTCCCTCGCCCCGTGCGTGGCGGTCTGATATTTGATATTTTGTCGCATTCGCGAATCGACACTCGTTAGGCTTCTCTTCGCTCCTCGTCGTTCGGCATTTATCGTTATAATTCTCTGCTGCTTTATCTCGTTCTCGGTCAAAAGCTTCGCTTGGACGCATAGGATCTTGGGTTGTTGAGCGCCCTCCCTCTTTCTCTCGAAGAGAAGGGAAGTTTCCCCACCTTTCTCCCTCCTAGGCGCCTCGCAAATAGGTTTAATTCGCCATCTTCCCCACGCTTCTCTATCTACTTCAGTGATTGCAATCAGGTTTAATTTGCAATCTCTTCACATCTCCCCCTTAGGCCCACCGCATCTCTCTCGTCTTATTCGGTAAGTCTTTTGGAATCCTGTGCGGCAGGATGTCGAAACAAGCGAATGCTTGTTCGTGGGGCAAGTCTCGAGGGGCATAGAGCACAGTCTTGAGAAAGAGAGAGGGAGCGCGCGCGCTACATGGCGACAAAACCACGATCACACATCACTCACAAAACCGCCCAGTCAACAAAGGGACACTCCGAAAACTCACGTAAACAGTCGCCACAATCAAAGAAACGAGTCCGGAGAAGAATGCAGCCAACCGAAACGAAGCCACAACGAAGAGTCTCGAAGTAAACGGCGATCACTTCTCAAGAACACAATGCCCATCCTAAAGTTAAAAGACACACAAGATCGGATCCGTCTAGAGTATTGCGGAAATACTCTGGATCCGACACCCCCCGACTAAATAAATGTCGAGCGTCCGCGCGAGTCAAACTTGTACAGCACGTCTCTGTCCGTCGTCCTGTCGTCAGTCGTCATCCGTCGCTCTCGCTCTCGTCGCTCTCGCTCTCGTAACACTCATACCTTACAACCTCGCCTCGCCTCGCCAGCCCCTGCCATCACAGCCCTCCTCACACTCACCCTCGCCTCTCGCTGCTCGTTCCATGTCGCTCTCGCCGCCGTCCTCGCCCTCGCCCAAGCCCGCCTGCCCGCCTTCCTCTGCTGACGGGCTTCAGCCCGTCAGCCCCTCTGAAGTCGTCTCCTCCGCCGCGCCTGCCGCCGGCATGCCTCCTTCCTCATTGCCCTCAGGCCCTATGGGCCATCCCAATGCGTCAGGTGTAGAATCCTATCCGGTGCGTCCCGCGCTGGACGTCTCAATGGGGGTCACCCCCACCTCTGCAGAGTCGGGCACCATGCCTGCCCTGCCTCCTTCCTCCTCTCCGGATGGGCATCCACCACCACCTTCACAGGGGGAGATGATGCCCTCCCTTCCCTCGCCTCCTGATCTCTCTGCGGTCCCCCCACCATCATCTCCGCCATCGCCGCCGGAACCCATGGGAGACGGGTCCAAGCCCGAGTCTTTCCAGGGTGAGGATAATCCTCTGGAAGGATTCCTCCCCTCTTCTCGCGCATGCCTCGAGGCACAGCCACCCCTGCCATCGGACTCGGAGGCCGCCTACGAGCCCTACCATGCCTCGCTCTCGCTCGAACGCCTCTCGGTCGCTCGGTCGCCTCGGTCGCCCCAAGTCAGCCGTCTCGTTGTGGAGAGGCGAGAGGCCCCGGGCCTGCTGCCCGACTCCCTTCTTCATCTCTCTCCTTCTCCACCGTCTGCTACGGCCCCGCCGCCAACCTCTTCGGCTTCACCGGGGCTCAACCCCGTCGAGCTCTTTCTCCTATGTATGTGGATCCTTGGTGGTTCTTTTTTTCATTTTCGTGGATAAAATGGCTCCAAATCGTTGATTTACGAGATGGACGCCCTCAGTTAAAAGCCGAAAGCCGCTGACCTCCACCTTCTGATGAGATGTAAGTTCTTCCCCTCACTTCAAATAGATTGCCGTGGCCGGCCCTCTCTACGGCCCTCTCCTTTCGCAGTTGACAGTCGGCAGTCGGGAGCGGAGGAGAGGCTGCGGGCCAGATCGCCATAGCCAGAGGAAGGGCCTAGGTTTTGTTTTTGAGGGGCGGTGGTTGGCAGACCCCCTTTTCTTGCCACAGTCCACAGTGATTGGCTGTATTTGAAGCGCGTCCTGGGTTGTAGGCCTCGTATGTATTTGATTGAAAGAAGGGCGTGTGCGCATATGGCGAGTGTGCCATTGACAAACCAAAACGACCTCAACTCAGATGTGGCGCCTGTCGTGAGGGCTCGGGTGCATACTACCACCTCCAGTGCTTTTTTGCTTGCCATCGGTGCCTTAGAGAGTAGCTCAACCGTTCTCGGGGGTTTTCTTCCGTTTTTAGCGCGTTTTGTCATTTCGCAAGTTTCGCACTGCTAAAAGAGTACTGTAACCTCCTCTAATGTCTAATGCATGCTGTGATGGTAGGTGACTTCTATCCTCTATCCTGCCTATATGCAGCCTACCCAGCCCAAAATTTGGTTCATATATGACCCCCTTGCCCTAACGCACTCATCCAAAAATCCATTTTTAGGCATATACTAGGGTTGTTAAGCCCCAATGTACCCTCCCCAACGCCATACCTTTGATGGAGCCCCTAGCTGAAGTTTGTAGCCCTTCCATTCAACCCAAAGCGTGCGAGGCATCTCAGTTTTGGAACGGAGGTAGTATTAATAATTAAGCTCCTTAGAGAAAGAACAAAGAACAACTTGGCTCGGAGTATTTTACTTCGTGCAATCTAAAACTGTACCTCTACTTTACCGTCTAAGGTCATCCAAGGTGCAGCAAGGAATCTCTGCCGCCGCCGACGGGGAGAGACGGTGAGAGGCTTCTGAGGGGGGGGGAAGAGAGGGGGAGGGGTGGGCCAAGTCGAGGGGCGGGAGAAGAAGAGTTTTCGCTTGTTCATCGAGTTGTAGCGGGATGGTGAGAGAGGCATTCTGCGCAGCTGGGCAGCGGAGCCCTCCCCCGCGCGGCGGGGGGAGAGGGCGAGAGAGGAGAGAGAGGGGAGGGGGGAGAGAGGAGAGAGTGGGACAGGGAGAGGAGGATGTGGAGGGGAAGAGAACACAGGGAGACAGGACGGGGGGGAGAGATTGGGGGGAGAGAGAAAAGAAGAGACAGAATGAATAGAAAAGAAGAGCGACGGGGAGAGGAGAGAGAGAGAGAGAAGTGGGAGGGCATCAGAACGAGTTCATCATCATTGGGGTCGCGGCGCCGATTATGTTAAGAAAAGGGGCGTCAAGACACTCTTGGCGAGGGTGCCGTCTTCTCTGTGTTTTGGCCCTCTCAGCTAGATAGAACTGTCTCCTACACACTCTAGATGAACCGTTTCTCTTCTCTTTCATTGCGAGGCTTCTCGTACGAACGCAGAAGATGAGAGAAAAAAGGGTGTACAAAACTAAGGGAAGAGGGGAGGAAAGACAGAAGAGAACAAAGAAGGGAGGGAGGGAGGGAGGCAGAGAGAATAAGGCAAGGGAGAGAGAGAGAGAGAGAGGGAAGGAGGGGTGAAAGAGGGAGAGAGAGGGCGGGCGGGAGGGAGAGAGAGTGTGGGTGAGAGAGAGAGAGAGAGAGAGAGAGAGAGAGGGAAAGGGGGGGGTGGGGGAAGAGAGAGAGAGGAGGATCCGGTCCCCGTCTGGATGGGCGGCGCCCACCCCCGCCGCCTCCTCCACCTCTCCTCAGCAGTGCTCGTGGTTCTCTCGGGGATCGAGGGTGGCCATGCGGCCCTGCTCGGTCGTGCCGACGCGCGCCGCGCCATCCGCCTCTCCCGCGCCTCCCAGCCCTTCTCCCCGCCTCATTCAGAACTCGAGGAAGAGGCACCCTCCCGCTCCTCCCGCCCTCCTCGGCTAACACCAGTCTCCTCGGCGGCGCACTACCGCGAGCTGCTGCGCGCAGGCGTGAAATACTCGCATCTCGACGTGCGCGGCAACTCCTCCGCACTCGCCCAGGCCGATGGGCGCCACGGCACGCCGAGAGCCCTCCACCCGGTCGCTGCCGCAATGCACCGCAGGAGGGAGGAAGGTTCGAGGCCAGGCGCGCGGAACGACGGCTTCAAGATCGCGCTGGCGGTTGAGGGGGGAGGTATGCGTGGTTGCGTCGCGGCCGGCATGGTCGCCGCCATCCACCACCTCAATCTCACCGACTCGCTTGACGCGGTCTATGGCTCGTCGGCCGGCTCGCTCATCGGCGCGTACCTGCTCTCGCGGCAAGACCCGCGCTATGGCTGCTCCATCTACTACGAAGAGCTGCCCAAGGCGGGGAGGCGCTTCATCGACCTGCGCAACGTCCTCCGTTCGCTCGGCCTCGGCGCCCTCCGGGTCACTCCCGCGGGCGTTAGCGACCTGGTGCAGCGCAGGCTAGGGATGCCGGTTCTCAACCTGGACCAACTGCTCGTCGAGATTGTGCAGCGGCGCAAGCCGCTCGATTTCGAGCGGCTGTGGGCGTGCCAGCGCGACCAGCCACTGCGCGTAGTGGCCTCTGCGCTTACCAGCGAGTGCTCAGTCAGCCTCGGCGCAGCCGAAGGCGCATGGGCCTCTCTTCCGGAGCTGGCGCACTGCATGCGTGCGTCCATGCTTCTTCCGGGCATCTGCGGCCCTGTGGTACCGCTCAACAACTCGCGAGGCGAGACGGAGCCTCATGCCGACGCGATGCTCTTCGAGCCCGTACCATATCGGTTGGCCATTCGTGAGGGGGCGACGCACGTGCTCGTGCTCCGCACGCGGCCCGACGGGCTCAACGTCGTGAAGCGCCAGTCCTTTGTAGAGCGGTTGATTGCGCACCGCTTCTTCCAGCGCAAGATGCGCATGCCGCACATGTACCAGCACATGCGCCAGCAGCGCCACCGACAGCGATACGCCGAAGACATTCTCCTGCTCAACGAGGCGGCTGCGCGGCTCGACCCCGAGGAGGCGGTGCCGCTCCATTGGGAGGAGCACAGGCCAGGGCCAACACATGATGTGCGCATGTTGCCCGTCGCTTTGCAGCCCGGCGAAAGGGGCCCGGAGGTGTCCAATCTGCAGACAGATGCAGGAGAGATTTTCCACGCGGTTCGTTGTGGCTTCGCCCGGGCCTACGAACTGCTCGCGCCCCTCACGGACGCGCATGGGCCCGAAGCCCCAGAGGTAGAAAGGGGCGGAGATTCGCCCGTAAACACGCCCATGGGGATGGAGGCTGCCGGAGTTGCGCCACGGAGTGTTCGCGAGGCCGCTGTGGCGAGCCCGCACGCTGAAGGCGAGGCCGCAGAAGACGCGCCGGAGATGTCATATTTGAGCTCCATGGGGGCTGTTGATGGATGGGCGGTGGCCGTGCAGGTGTTCCCCGACTCCATCCTGGAAGACGTGCGCGAAATCATCGCTACGGAAGCCAAGGAGAAAGGGAAAGGAGTTGAGCAGGCCAAGCTTGCGATCGATGAGGAAGTAGACTTAGCATCGCCTGAGGGCGAGCAACCGGCGGCTCACGTGGCGCCCACCGCAGCGATGAAGTCGGCGCCCGCCATGGACAGCTGTCTCGAGGAGATGTGACGGCTCGGAGCTGAACTTCAGGGATAGCACTCTCGCGATAGTGGAAGTCTCGGCAGTGCACACTCGACCTTCCTCTTACTAAGTAGATCTGGCTTGCCCATCGTGTGAACGCACGCAAGCTGCCTGGATGCTTGCTATTATTATCCGGCTCGACTAGGTGGTATCATGGATGTGCGGCGTATGCTAAGATCGGCGGACGAATAGAAAAACCATTTGCATCATAGATTATAGGGAATAGGGGGCCTCTTGCTTGCGCGGCGGCCCTCAGCTCGCACCGCTCGCGCATATGTGTGCATATCATTCCGCCTTGTACCTCCACCATCGTGCCCACCAACCCTTCTTCCCCATCTAACGGCGGAGGTCTCCTCTTGTGCACTACCTAGTACCTAGGGGCTCCAAATATGTAATGCCAATAGGCAGAACCAATTACCAATGCCAATGAACGTAGTAGTATTTGTTATTACCGCTACTGTCAGTTGGCAGCTGCTACTAATAGCCACTAGCCTGGTGCACAAAGTACAACAAACCGCGCAACCGCAACGCATTCGGCCCCACGTCCACGCCTGGAATGAGGAATGATGCTGCCTGTGACGCATACCTCACGTGCCCCTTCAAAAGGTGGCATTCCGTCGAATATGGGACATGGGACATTACTAAAGTTGAGCCGTCAGTGTTGTATTCACACAAGCCTTTTTCCTTTTTGGCATGACCAATTCGTTACGAGCGCGGGCCTTCATCGTTAAAGATCGTCTTCTATGTTTGGCGTGGTCACGCAAGGCGCAAGGCATGCCGACTCTGACTCTCCCTGGGCTCAATTTCTGGTTCTGGTTCGCGCCGATCATCGTCTCGAAATTCTGAGATTTGAGTTTATTTTTGCTGTTACTGTTACGGTAATTGTCGACTCGTTTAAGGTAAGAATTGGAGATGGCAGGAATTGGCCCCTCGCGTTCTGAGCGTAGACTCGGAACTCTCGTCTCGAAATTTGTCCCCCCCCTTCCCCTCCGAGCGTGCAGAGCTCCCCCCTCCACGCGTGCAGAGCCTCCCCCCCCCCCCCCGGCAGAGTTCCCTCCCCCCTTCCGCGCGTGCAGAGTTCCCCGTTCCCCCCTCCGGCTTTTCGTACGTGTCTCGTGCCTACACATATTATAAATAAATATAAAATATTTGTTGCATGTTGTTATATTGTATATTGTCTGCATATTTGGGTGACGAACAACATATTTTTTAAAATATTTTTCTTTGCATATTAGGGTAACAAAAACTGCATATATTTCTACGTACTGCGTACTACGTACCTGGGCCTACCAACAATGTAGCTGTCGAAGTAGCTGCATCAACATCAACATTGGGCATCGGTGACAGGTGGAGCGTGGAGCTCGATACGCTGCACACCCTGAAGTAAGAAAGAGGGGACACGCGCCGCAGACAAGGAGACGAACACGAGGCGCATTGTCGAGCTTAGAGCCACGCCCAAAGCCATTGCCACTGCCCATTGGCCATTGGCCATTTACATTTGTCATTTGTCTCCTCACTTCTCAATTTATATATTATATTGAACCGTGGACCGTCGACCGTGGACCCAGAACTGAGTCTCTAGGAGAGGCACATGGGGATGAAGGTTATCAGCACAAGCACTTCCACCATACTTCATACCAAGCGCCTAGCGCCAGCGCTACTTGAGGACGAGTCACTTCACTAAGCATAGCGGAACGCGAGCCTACGGCGGCGTCCACCTCACCTCTCACCTCATCCACGATCGTTCTAATTATAGTAGTAAGTGGCACACGACGCAATCACCGAGTCGATACAGCAGGGGAGGGAAGTCGATACAGCAGGGGGGGGAAAGGAAGAAAGAGAGCGGGAAGAGGGAGCTCTCTCTCTTTGTGGGAAGAGGGAGAGAACGAGCGGGGGGGGTGCGTGTGGCGGGATTGAGAGAGAGAGAGAGAGGCATGGGGAGGGTAAAGTAGTTGTTGAGAGTGGGATGTGAGAGATTTTCAGAGCGGGAAAATGGAGAAGGGGAGGAGATTGATGAAGAGGAGCTCCTCCCCTCGTCCATCTCTCAAGAGAAAGAGAGGGGAGGGGGGAAGGGGGGGGGGGGAGAGAGAGGGAGAGAGAGAGAGAGAGAGAGAGAGAGAGAGAGAGAGAGAGAGAGGGATTCCCCCGCGGCTGGGCGTGGGCCGAGTGGTGCCGCAATGTGGCTCGTCTTCAAGCTGCTGCTGAGTGGGTACGCAGCGCTCTCAGCGCTCGACCACGCAGCTTCGCTCCTTCCGATCGCAAGGCTCGCTCTCCTCTCTCTCTCGCTGCCGCTTGCAAGAGACAGCGCGGCTGCATGCACGCTCTGTAACGAGGTGTGAGATCCCGCTGGGGGGGGGGGGGGCAGGGGGGACTCGAGATGGCGAGAGAACAGAAACGCTGCTGTTGGTGGGGAGATTACTGGCTGCTCAAGCCTTCCGTCTGTCTGTCTTTCTATCTCTCTATTTCCTAGCGGGCGCGAACGAGGGGTGACTCAGCGACGCGAGAGGGTGGTAGTTGTAAGGGCCTTCTCTTGCAACCCGACGCTCGTCGTGCCTCTGATGGCTCGCAACCTACCTATCTCAAATTCAGGTGATGTCAGACATGCTAGACACTCACGTGAGGGGCTCAGAGGGCATGGACCCCCTTCCTTGCAACTGGCTCTGTCTGCGCATACCCCACTGCGCGAAGATGTGCGAGTCGTTGAAGACCTTCTCGGCCAATTCGACCAAGTTTCCGTGCGAAGCCGCTGGCTTCTGCGAGGGCGATCAAGAGAACGACGCAGTTGCTCTCACTGGTGGCTGTCGGCTCGCTCCCGTCTTTCGGTGCGAACCCACGCGCCTCTGCTCGTACCAGCGGCGCGGCTTTCGCTTCTCCTGCGAGCTGCGGCCAGGTATCTCCCGATGGATTGCAATGCGAGACGCGGTGGGCAAGCATGCCACGGTTGGAGTCTCTGCCCTCTATAAACAGCCGCGTTGTGGCGAGCCAGGCGCTGGCGATCGGTGCATCGCCTCGCCTCACGGCACTGGAGCAGTTGCCGAGTTTTTCGGTCATATCCTTGCTCTTGGGTGAGTTGCGCACCAACGAGAGAGCCAAGGTTGGGCAGGATGAGACTTGGCTCTAGTATCTGCCCCGCTGACTCTGCTTCTCACTGTCGTTGTTGCACTTTTGCATGGTTGATCGATCGTCGGGAGCATGCTATCCTAACCCTCTGAGATAGCTCAAGACTATTGCTAAATCTGGATCTCCCATACCAAGCATCCCATCTAGCAGCCAACAACTATGGTGTCCTCCCTGGCTGCAGGTATGCGGGGGCCAAGACGGTCCGCGCGCTCGAAACGCCTGGTGGTGACAACGACCGGCAGTGGCTAACATACTGGGTCGTCATCGCACTTCTGACGGCAGCAGAGTACCCAGCGCGGCTATTGCTCTCGTGGGTTCCACGCTATTACGAGGCCAAGCTGTTTCTCATAATATGGATGTTGCGCAATCAGGCACGTTTTGTCTCAAGTAATATGTCTGCGCTGCGATTTCATATCCCGCACCAACGAGCACATCCATCGGGTCAGTAGAGGGCGAGACGGCAAGATCCTTCCGCGTCCCGATGGCGCGCTTGCTTTGATCCTTCCAATGATTCCGCCCGCCCCCTCTCCCACTCGCCATGCAGGGCGCTGAAACGATCTACCGGTGGATCAGACGCCATTTGCGCGTCCTCGTTCGCCGCCTCCACCTACACACTGGCTTCAACTCCCATTCGAACGAGGATGCCGAAGCAGAACTCAAGGTATGTATCGTCGCACGGGGCTGGCCGTTGCTTCGTTGCGCGCCGCTTCATCGTTGACAGGGAGTCGAAATGTGGTGGAACCTGGCGATCTTGCTCCGTCAAGTCGGACCCTCCCCACCCAAAGCGCAATCACATCAAGCTTGCGATGAGGAATGTCTCTCTAAGGTTACAACCTCCAAGCTTTGTCACCCTTGCTCACCACATGCATACGCTTGCAGGCCATCCCCACATCACTCGTAGTCGCCGCTCGAGCCGCGCAAAAAGTTGAAACGGTGCAGCCCGACGTGGCCGCTCAGTTAGCCACAGCAACAACTCTCACCCCTACAGTTCGAGGCGTCCGACGAATCTCATCTACACCGCAAGATGACGTCCTATCCGAATCTAACGGAGCTCGTACACCCAGTACGCCGCTGTCATCACCACCACGGCGATGCGAAATGTCTCCTGTCACTTCGCCCACCTCGTTATCTCTCCTGCGTACGCCACCACCAATGCCGCCACCGCCGCCGTCGAGTGTCGCATTCCACTTTAACACGCCCTCGGAGCAGCCAGGGCGACGTCGATTGGATAGCATGTGCACAACGGATGGCGAGCCTGCAGACGAACAGACGGACTCGGGATCGCGCACAGTGAACAGGACAACTCCAGAACCAGCTACGGGGGATGGAGCCTACGATGAGACTTTTGGCGAGGGCGCCACAGGCACACAAAGTAGCGCCAACCGCTCGCTAGATCCGATGCAGCTGAAATGGCTTCCCGCTGCCGTGGAGCCCGGTGGCGCCACTAGCGGCCTAGTGAACAGGTTGAACGGCTCACCCGGCCCGAGCGGGGAGGATGTGGGCTCCTCTCCCATGAGCGACGCTGAGTGCATGGAGCTCTACATGAAGGAGTATGAATTGGGCACGAGTGGTCGTTCGAGTGCAGCCACGAGCAGCTGTTGCAGCAGCGAGCTTGCGAGTGGCAGATTGAGCGAGGTTGCAAGCAGCCGCATGAGCGAGGAGATGCGTTTCATGGCCGATTACGAGGCCAGCAGATTATCTGAGGGGGGAACAGCACGAGGCGAGGCGGTCGCGGCCGAGCGGGAGTCAGTGGACTCAATGAGGCGCCGGTCCGAGACAGCCAGGGCTAACACGAGTGTCCCGGCGGAGGCGCTCGAGGAGGTTCGAGACGTGCATGTGGATGTCACACAGCAGATGTCAGCGCCATCTCATCGCAAGGAGGATGGAAAGGGGGTTGAACGAGCGCAACCCGCTTCTTGTGCCGAATGCACCGCTGACGAGGAGCTCCGACGACTTTACATCTGGTTGTCCACTCCAGAGGGAGCACAAGCGTTGAGCGAGTGAGGCGGCATCTCCGCATTGCCTAGCTTGCTCAGCACCCTTCCATCAGCAATTCCGGGCCCGCCTTCCCTAATGCATGCCTGTGCGAAGACGTCGGCGTCATCTCCGGTAGTCAATTGATTATCATCCCTTCCTTTGTGGCATCTTAGCTGTTCGGAAATTGACGATGTGTTTCGATCTGTCTTGCGTATGCGTTCCTCCGAGGCCGCTTTTCTTTCGCCGAGATACTTGCAGGCGAGTAGTGGCTAGCGCGCGTGAATCCGTTCGCCCAGTCGCGGACATGATGAGTGGCTGTGGCATCCTGCCCGCATCTCCTTGCCTTGTCGATCGTCTCTGGTAAGCATCACACAGCCCGTGGCCATCGCTACTACCGATCATGCTTGACAGATATGATGCTCTCGTGGCTGCCGTTTAGGTGCATCTCATTGGTACTTGCGACGCTGAGCATGCAGAGCTGCCCCCGACCTCACGAGATTCTTCCGACCCCTATTGCACTTTGCGCATCATTGGACCCACCGGAGAAGTCTATCCCAGTGAAGGCGTCTCGTCATCGACTTGCTGCCGAACAACACGGCCACAGTAAGTCTCTTCCGGCGCACCGCAACGCTTCTCGCACCTACCGGGTACCGCATCCAGCATGTTGTCCGCATTTTCCTTTGGCGGCTACCGTAGCAGAAAGGGAATGAGGTGTCCTGCCCACGCCGATCGCGTAGCCTGATCGAACATCGACATCACTGGACCCCACGCCCAATGGAATGTAGGTGGGACCAGATACTTGAGGTAAGGCTACGAAGCGGAAGGGTTGGCGAGCGAGGTTTCGCCCAACTCAGAGTCGACGTCCACGATGCACAGGTGGGTCCGCCACCCGCGTTTACTAGCGCGCCGTCTAGCACAGAGGTTCTCGCTAGGGTTTGTATGGATTTGTTGACCCACACGCCGCTGCCGACTGCCTTTGCTTGGCCTCTCCGTGCCTGGCTCATAGCGGGAGCCCCTGGGTTCCACACAGGTCGGCATGGGCGCCATTTTGCTCAACTTTGCCGAAACCGCTGAGCTTGTTCTCCTCTCCTTAGTGCTCCCTGCATATGCTCTCGGCATCACGGATGGTTGGACTCTGGGCGGTGTTTGGCAGGCACAGGCGCTTGCTTTTGTGCTCGCCTCAACGACAGCTCTAGCGCTGATCGCGCACAAAGTGTTGCGCGTCGACGACATAGCTATAGGCCGCGTGGAGTGCCCTCTCAACTTTTGCCTGGACAAGCAGATGCGCGTTCTCGAGCTTTCGTTGCAGCCCGTCACTCGATCGAGCTTGTTCACTCACTCAGGGGCGCATTTGCACGAAGCTGTCGAGGTGCACACGGCAAGAAATGCGTACGGCGGCCTGGGTGCTATTAAGCTGGCATTGGCTTATGCCAATGACTGACGTCGTACCACGCCGTGCGTCCATTCACCATTCACGCATGTCTCCACCACGGGGCTCGGGCAGACGTCACAAGCTCCCCACCACTATCCCCACCATCGCCGGCGCGCCCGCGAAATGCTCTATGGGACATGTTGTCGTCTAGCCCGTGTAGTTGCGACAGAGCGACGGGAAAAATTCGAAGGACGTCGAAAACCGCTAAGCGGGACACACCCACACACACGAAATCTTCCCAAGCCCGCCGAGTGGGCGTTCGGCATGAGATATCGCTTCTTTGTATGAGCAAAAAGCTATGCCCATGGATAGTGGATGGCGGCAGACATCTCAAAGGAAAATACTACTACTACTAGCAATATGTGAGCTTCTGGAGAAAGAATTACAGCCGTAGCCCAATGCCAATGCCCAATCAGATGCCGCAACAAAAACCGAATTTTAAGGTTCACATATCACAAGGCTCACGTGAGTGTTGTCTGGTATCCCAAAAGTTTCGAGGTGGTGCAAACAAAGAGAAGAACGTGTAGCAAAACAATAAGTACTCAAGCTCTCTTTCAAATGATTATGTCGTGTCGTAGCGGTGTCCGAAAGCTTCATAAAGGTGTTGCGAGAGTTGTGACGTGAGCAAGTGCAGGAATGCAGAAAAAATGATCACGGCGAAGCCCTTGAGAATGACGAACGCACGAAGAATGTCGCGTGCGAACTCGAAGGGCACGAATCAATAGCTGATCTGTTCGTTGGTAGCGCCATCCGTCGAGAGCCAATACGATAGCGAGTCGCGCATCAAGGTGAGAATCTCGTCCTTGACGAGGGGCACAAGATCACCATTTCCTTCGAGGAACTGGGGCACGTTATGATGGAACGTGGCATGCTCGACGACGTGCACGCCGCTCAGGTTCCGCATGCACTCCACCTGTGCAAGATCGACGTGATTGGAAGCGCCCACGTGAACAGTCACCACCACGGGAGCTGCGATAGCCGTCTCGCAAGAAGATGACGCTGCTGCCGCGGTAGCCGCAGCAGAGGCGCACTGCGTTATCGAAGACAAAATGGTCTCACGACAAGCATCTCGCGCAGCACGAGGAACAAACGCTCCGTGCGACAGATCAAGATCGATTCTCGGCGCGAAGGCAAGTGCGCGAGCACCTAGCCGCGCGTGCTGCAGGCATGCGGTGGCGCCCATGGACGAACCTACAAGCAGTATTCGCCCGAGATATGGGCGTGAGTACCGAGTGATCAACGCGTGGAAGTAGTCGATGCCGTTCCAACCCCCGGTGGGATCTTGTAGATAGAAGGAATTGGACGGATCAGCGACATAAAGCACGTCAAGCGAAATGCCAGCCGCACGAAGCGCAGCGGTCGCCCCATGCCATTGTTGCACACCTGGGCCCTGGGATGCGAGGGCGACCAATAGCACGTCTCCGTGCCCTCCGGCGCTTGCCGGGTCGAACAAGTGATCGCATACTGCAAAACGATCGGATAGCCGTGGCAAGTGCGCCGGCGGGTCGCCGCCACCGCAATTCCACCCCAATCCAACCCGCGACTCGGCCAAACAGAATGCTTGAGAAAGATCAAAGTCGTTAAAACCAAGGGCGAGATTTTGTAGAGGCAGCCCCTCGAGGATGCGTGAGCGGAGGCGCTGTAGATCGGACAGACGATTGGATTGGAGGTATAGCCCCTGCAAATGTGATAAGGAACGCATCGCGTCTGGGAGGTCCGTGAGCTTGTTGTGGTGTGCTTGAAGGACGGTGAGTGATTTGCACCGACCCAATTCCTCGGGTAAGCTGAGCAACTCGTTGCCATGGACCCAAAATTCGCGAAGCTTCGTAAGCATCCCTATCGAGGCAGGAAGTGCTTGGAGGAGGTTGCCCTCGAGCTTAAGCTCAGTAAGGTTTGCGAGCTGTGGAAGCGCCTCACCAACACAACGGATGCGGTTGCAGCCTAGGTGGAGTTTACGCAAGCTGGGGCCCAATGAGATCACCGCGGGCGGCACAGCAGGCAGCTGATTAAAAGAAGCTAGGAGAGTACGTAGGTACGGATTTGACTGATTGAGTCGTGGCAGGGACGTCACGCCATTGGCCTCCATCTCAAAGGTGACTAGCTGTGTGCTCGCCATAGTAGGTTCGTGGCCTTGTGCACCGGGCGCAGGCTCGGCCACCGCGGAGGCAGGTAATGTACTCGTTGTTGCGAGAGCTGGCATTTGCATTTGAAATGATGTGCTGGCGGAGTGAGCGCACTGGTGAGCTGAAAGGTATAAGGCCGAGCGCTTTTGAGCGCCCCACTTGAGCTCATGTAATCTCCGACATCGGAGCGCAACTGGTGGTAGTGCCCCGAATCGATTGTTTTGAAGGGCGAGCACGACGAGCTGAGGCAGAACGGCCAATGCGTCCGGAAGCCCCATCAGCTCGTTGGACGAGACGTCGAGCTCTTTCAGAGATTTGAGCTTTGCCATATCTTCGGGGAGGCTGACGAGACGATTTCGTGATGTGTCCAACCTCTGCAACCGCCGAAGGTCAAAGAGCGAGTCGGGGAGTGAGCTTAGATGGAGCCCACTGATGCAAAGCACCACCAGCCTCTTGGGTTGTGGTTTGACCGGCACCACCTCCTGCAGCCGTAACGCAAGCACGGAAGAGGACTGCGACTCAGCGACGTCGGCCGCAAGGAGGTCACCTAGCGCGCTCCAACGGTGAGGCCTTGAGGGCGACGCCGCGAGAACTTTTGCCACTCCAGAGGCATCGCCTTGCTTTTGACGAGCTACGGCCAAGCAGATATCTAACACGCTTGACTCCGAGTGCGTACATCCGCGCATTCGCCGAATCAGCTCGTACGCCTCCGCGGCCGCCTCATGATCGCCGCGGCGCATTAGGATAGAACCAAGCATCTGCAAGACCTGCGCTTGACGTCTCAGGGCAGGAGTCGGTGGGGTCCCATCTGCGACAGTCCTAGCCTCGGCGAGGGCACGCAGGCCGGGTGCATTAGTAGGAACTCCCACATTGGCTGCAGCACGCTCAATGAGATCGCTTGCGTCATTTACCCTGCCTTCACGAAGCGATTCCGCGGCTTGGATCCCGACGAGCAGCGCATTCGTGGCATAGTCCGTCGATTGTGCATGGTTCAGTCCGTCACATGCGCCTATGCACCGTGTCGTACCCTTGTGGACGAGTCCCTCCAACTGCATCAACTCGAACAGTGCGGCCGAGAGGGCAACGACTTCAGGCAATTCGAGCAGCATACGATTAGACATCGTGATCCCGAGACGTCGCTGGAGTGCCACGCGTAGCCGGGCGGAAGTGAGGGAGGAGAGGCCCGCATCGAAAAGGCTGGAGGCATCGTCAAGTCTCACCCCTGTCACGTCCTCCACCACCAAAAGCACTTCCCGCAAAACGTCTTCCATCACTGCGACCACCACAGCCTCATCAGTTCCACCTTTAGTCGCCCCATCAGATCTGCTCGTGCCCACCGGCCTGCCGAGGAGGTGCCGCATGGGGCGTGACATCAGTACGTCGACATCCACCTCGCCGCCGTCTTTTCGAGGCATCTCGTGAAGGCAAACGACTGTACGGCCAGCGCACAAGGGGCGCGGGGGACATTGCTCAGGGCAGTAGAACAAGAATGGCGTACGTAAAGACACTGGGCCATCCACAAAGCGGCAACCCAAATCCGCTGCGCGCGGATCGATCCCGACGAGAAGATTTCTGCTCGTCATTCTTCCAAAAATCAATGCTCTAAGGAGCGCCATACCGAGCTCCAAATCCAGCCGATACAACCAGCTCGCCATCCCGAGTGTTTCATCCCGTCGAGAGATGCCGACACCAGTCCACGATGTCCACTCAATTGTCCGTGCATCGAGCCCTGCTTCGACACGCTGATATCTAGCGAACCACGGTAGGAAGTCGTTGGCGGCCGCATAGCCACCCAAGCCAGTCCCCGCGTAGATCGTCGCCACAGAACCAAAATGCAAGAAAGACGGCCTTTCGCCCAGAGCAATAGAGGCCTCATGCAGGTGTACGGCCCCAAGCACCTTCGCACGTGTCGCCTCGGCGAGCCCCACGGGACTCAAATGGTTCACTAAGCCACGAGTGAATGTTCCCGCAAGATGCACAACTGCTGCCAAGGGCTGATGCACCTCCCGCAGGTACTCGCCAAGGCAACGAGCCAGCCCTTGACAGTCCGACCCGAGCTCGAACTTCAAGTATGAAACGCGCGGGTCTGATGCGAGTCCAAGTTCTCGCAGACGGCTTGCAGCAGCCTCCTCCTCTCGTCGGCCGAGAATGAGTAGAGCATGGCACGGCAATCGACCACTGTCGTTGCCCGAGCCTTTGGCCTCGAGTAGCAACCGCGCCACAGCGGCGCCTAGCTCGCCGAGGCCGCCACTTAAGACGTACGCACCCGGGCGTAACCAACTACGAGGTGCCTCTGCAAGGCATCTCTCATCCTTGACCTTCTCCGTGCAAGGTCTGGGCGCGTCTAGCAAAGCGGAGGAAGCAGCTGCCACGGTCTCAGCCTGAAGGTCGGCACCCACGCTTCTGTATCTGAGCACCGCACGCCGTCCGAAGTGGTCGTAGCGTACATCCACATCAAGCGTGGTGGCGACTCGCAGTTCCGAGGCGACAAGCGCCAAGGCGCACGAGAAGCACGCCTTATTTGAGGCGATCAGCGACGTGCTACGGTCCAGATTGGGTACGCAAGCAAGCGTGGTGCCTTTGCTGTACGAGTGAGCAAATGGAAGGCGCACCGCGGCAGCGCGTGCCACGACCGAGGGTGCTTCCGCAGCCAACGCCTTACAGAGGCCCGAGGCAAAGGCGGCTCCACCGCTCATGTAGGCGAGTGTCTCGGATGCCGTCGACAACTCATCGTAGTGAAAGCAAAGGACGGTTACGGGATGTGGCGTGCGCATTGCTTTGGAGCATCCCTTGTCACCCGTATTCTGGAGCGATTCTCTCGAGGTCTCTGCGAGTGCGAGTGCTTGTCCGATTGCGCCCAGGGACACGCAGGCGTCCATCATAGAAACCCCGGCTGTGCCGAGGCGGATAGTTCGGGGCACGGAGAGGAGATGAGTGTGTACAATGTGCGTGGCTCCGGAGGTATGGATCAACACGGCTAGGGACTCGATTGACTTGCACAGCGGCAATTGCTGTCGGTCAGCGACATTTATGAACGGCTCTCTTCGGCACTCACCCTCAACGCTCTCCGAGAGATCTATACACGCCACGATGGTAACTCCGAGGTCGCTCAGCCCCTCAACTAGCTCATCACGCAACGAGGGATCCGCCATCAATGCAACTCGTGGTCTTGAGAGAGGGGCAGCCTCTGCCTCCGGTGCAACGAGTATAGGCGAGAGTGAGCTCCGTGGTGACGTTGGCGCCGGCAGCGTCAGCCACACGCGCTCGGCAAACATGTCGGGCACCGCCAGCACAGGTTCCCCCAAGGCAAGATCGAGTGATGCGGTAGCTCTTCTATACTTCCCAGTCAAGAAGTCCCGACGGAAGGCGGCGCGCATGATCTTTCCGGACGTTGTGCGGTGGAAGTCATTCTCGGCAAGAGGAAGCACAAGTCGCGGCGCGAACCCGACGGCGCCGCTCAAGTGGGCTCGCACGGCAACGATCAATCGGCGGAGGCACTCAATGAGAAGCCCATCTATGGTGTGTAGTGTGCATGAAGTCATGGTGGCAGTATTCGATAGCGGGTACATGCTCAAAAGGACCGATGCATATGCCAGGCCCAGGGAGAAGTGAGCGTGGGCCGCACAGTGTTTCAAGCCGCTCACCTTGATGAAGATGCTCGAGCGCCTCACTGCACAGAGGATCGGACGGGACGAAGAAGACGAGCAATGCTTCGGTTGCCAGGGATTCGTCCCGCACACTTGTAGCTGCCACCCGTGCCGTTGCCACTCCAGGTATGACCGCGGCCGCATCTTCGATCTCGTGGCAGTAGAAGTTGGCGCCTCGCACGATGATCATCTCCTTCGCACGGCCAGCTATTACGAGATTCCCGGCAGACAAGAAGGCAAGATCGCCCGTCTCGAGCCAGCCATCCTCTAGCATGGTCTCAGCGTTGGCGGATGGGTGGTCAAAATAGCCGTGCATCACCGACGCCGCACGAACTTGAAGGTGCCCGACTTGCCCTTCACAGAGCAGCTTAGGTACACCCTGAGTGGGTGGCGTCATGATCCGTATCTCTACCCCCGGGGCTGGAGGACCAAGGTGGACGAAGGTGGGAGGGGGAGCGAATGTGGATGTGACTAAAGACTCTTCACTGTCGTCTTGGACTGGCCGCTGCTCGCCAACATGACGTTCGCGCAGCGCCACAACCGATGCAGAGCCGGCGCCGCCATAGTCGTTTGCGTATGTAATACACGTGCATGTCTCTGCCATGCCAAAGGCTGGCTGCATGA
>CM030939.1:4571992-4596992 GCA_018136815.1 Isochrysis galbana | reverse complement strand
GAAAGTCGCGTTGCAGGCGTGCATTTATACGGTTTGTATCACCAGGCGATGATGTAGAGTATTTCTCTCGAATGAGGGGAGGGGGAGGGGTATCGGTATTGGGTAGGATGAGGAGGAGGATGAGGATGAATAGTCTCTCTTTCTCTTTCGCTCATATTTCATATTTATATTTCATTGGTGCGTCAGGGGTCGGGCGTGTTGTTTGTTAAATCGTGAATTGTCTCTTGTCTCTTGTTCACAACTTGTTCATCGAAAATGTTGTCTACGGAGTACGGAAAGTCGGGCATAGTGCATAGATAGTCGCATGTCGCTCGCGCCCGCCCGCACTGCGCACTGCATATGGTATGTAGTATGAGTAGTATTGGTTTTGAAAAGCTGCGAGAATTGCTGCACTATTGGCACTGTTGATGACTGGCTTCATGCAGTTTGGCAGTTGAGTATTCATTCACCGCCGTTGCATCATCATCATTATCATACATCATTCATACGACAGCCCATTCTCATATGGCCATACATGAGCAAATGACCTTATAGCTCATGGCAGTTTTGTGCGTGAAGGCTTGTGCTATAGCACGTCCACTCCACCAGCCGACTTTCACATCAATACTGGGCGAGATCATGTACGCTGTGGGCGCAAAAAGCCATTCGTTTTGGTAAAATGTCAACGAGATCTGGCCGTGTAGCGCTATATTGACAAGCTGCCTTACACCATTACAAGTTGATAAATTGACAAATGCATCTGAGGCCCGTGGAGCGAGTCCCAACAACTCACAGTGGCGGAGGAGGCCCAAGTCCTGGGACTTCATTAACGGGCAAGCCTGTTTCAGGATCCAGAGCATCCTCCAGCTGAGATGGATCCTCGATCTCGACGGCGACTGCCTCAGGAATCCTCTCAAGGATGTAGGCCTCTAGTCTCTCCAACACGCGCGAGCGCGCATGCCAGAAGCGGCCGCTGAGGCGGATGACAATTATTGGCCCATCTAATTCCACGAATTCGGCCTTACCTGTGATGCCCACCTTTGCCGATTGAGGGTCTGAGCCGAACATGGTACCTAGTTCTCGCTCTGCCTCTGCCATCACTGTCATAACATTCACCTCGGTGAGGATCATATCCATCAAGATGATGGATGCGCGTGAGGATTGCAAGAGCGATGAAGCTGCCGAAAATTGCACCACCTCTACCACTGGAGTGCGGCGCGCCGGTAGCAAGAAGGCGCTGACGAGCGCTGGGAGCAGCATCATGCCCATCATGGATGCCCCTCGGAAATCGCCGCTTCACTCAGATGCGACGAGGTGGCGGTGTAAAGAGTTTTTGAGTTTTTCACTCTGGTTATTTTCGTTTCCTCTCGATGCGGCACTTCGGCACATTCTTCTCAGAGTCAGAGAACTATTTACTAGTATTTGTAGTATTTACCAATTAATACCCGTACATTCCTAGTATCTCGATAGATATCTAGAGTGTATAGAGTGGTAGTATCTAGAGTGTATAGCCCCATCCATGGTGTCTCCGCACCAATCTTTGCGTAAAACGAAGTGGGACCTCTCATGGCTTGTAGTTGTAGTAACTCAATTAATAATAAGGTTGTTGCCAGTTGCCACCACCACCACGGACGGACCACCAACCACTGTCCGCTATACAACATAACACACACACAAAATCTGACACCTGACATCTGCATCTGAATCTAAAGATTCGGGGCTATATACCTACAATGGGCCCGGTAGCTATTGCTATTACTACTAACTACTATAACTATAACCTCCGTACTGTGTACTGTACCACATGACACATGACACATAGCGTGACACGCAGACACGCACGAGCGTGAGGTGTGAGGTGTGAAGTGTGAATGAAGTGTGATGTGTGATGTGCCAAGTCAGGTATCAATGTAATTAATGCTAGGGCTGTCAAACACGCCGTCTAAACAGGGGCTTTTTAACTACTAGAAAGGGTTGGACTGCATTTTTTGACCGTGGCGCGATCCCCAAATACAAAACCTCCAGGGGGGGCCACCTGCCAGCCCACGAAAATCCTCGCCAAGAAATGGAAATGGTGCGATTCGACCCCCCTCCAATAAAAATAATTGCAACTGGAAATATCGGCGGCTTCACTGAGCCGATGGCGACGAGCAGCTGCGGGACGCGGGTGCAGTTTCACTTGCAGAAACCCCGGCAGAGCCCGGGGGCGGGTGTGCGGGTCATCTGAGCACCCAGGCATGCAGACTGTGATCCATGATCAGGGCAGGGATAAGGGTCGCCGCCTGGGCTCGTTCAGAGCTCCAAGGCTCAGCGTCCCGGACTCTCAGCGTTGCGCTAGTGCGCTAGAGGTGGCCGTCGCCCATAAACGCGCCAGATTGAGATCCCTGGACTTGCACTAGATTACTTCGTGACGAACTTCGTGCCGGTAAGTGGCAACTCCCCGCGCCGGCCGCCCCGCTACCGCTACACGTGCACATTTACCTGCCGATCTGTCGCGAATACATAGCCAGCTGCAAGCATCGCAAATCGCGCGTCTCACCCCCCCCCCCCCAATCGTTGCCGCAAGAAAAAGCGGATTCACTCCGCTCATAGAAGATAGAAGCTGCGCACGAGGGCGACTCGTTCAAGGTCAAGCACCTCTTGGATGAGGGCGATGATCCCAACGAAGTGCAACCCCGGATTATGGCAGAACGGCTTTGGCTTTGATGTGTGATGTGCGCGCGCATGTGAAACTGCTACCCAGGAGGGTGTCCGCAATGAAGTGAGGGGGGCGCCAGGCCCCCATTGACCCCCACTTATAACAGTAGGTTGAGGAATTGTTTCTGAAGGCACTAGTTGAGTTCAATCACGTGGAGTGTGGAGTACTAGAAGGTGCAAGGTGCGTAGTCGAAATTGAGAGATCACAAAGAACAGATAAGCGCACGGAGGAATGAGGAATGAAGAAGCGAAGCGCCGAGGAGCGCCGCCCGGGCGCGTCGAGCTGGGCGGGCGGTGCGTCGAGGTCGAGCGCGACGGACGGGGCTGCGGCTTCCGCGCTCGAATGGGACGATCGCCCCATTTGAACGCTCGTCACTTCCGCTAAGCGGCTTGTTATAATCATAATCTCATCTTAGTCTTAGACCTTAGACCCCCTTTTTTGAATCTCGCCCCCAATGAGTTACTGTTGAGGACCTCCCGCTTTCTGTACTCATCAATAACGAAACCACACGCCAACTGGGAGAGTCTCGGGAAAAAAGAGAGAACGCGAGACTCAATAATTGTGCTACGTACAGGGCGACGCCTCTAGCCCATTGTACGTCACGACATCAACAGATATCCCAAACATGGGACTCAATGCACATTTTCAAGCTTCAGCTACGAGCATGCCGCAAGTGTGATGACGAAAAGTGCCTTGCAACATCTCTAGGCCGAGATACGCTCATATTGCATGCACATGCATGACGCGCGGAACATGGAAAGCAAAGGCAAAGGATATGTCGATGGACAAACACCCATGGTAATGGTCGATCAAGGCTTGTATGATCATGTCTGCTTGATGCCCAGAAAGTCAGTTGAAGAATGAAACGCCGCACCTTCTCTCGTGGATCGACGAGCAAGCACACATTTTGGCGTGCAACGTAGCGATCACCGGAGCATCAATTGGGATGTAGATGTCTCGGCATGCCTCGCCTCATTTAGCCATGTTGAAGCTGTGATGGTCTTCCAGCCCGATTCTCGAGAACATTGGTAGGCGCGACGGCTTCTAATAAGCCTGAGATGCATCCCTCCTCTCTGGCCTAACTTTGCGACGATCATGGGCGAGCACTCCTTGTGATGAGTGCTACAAGCATCATGTGTCTTAGGCCCATGGCGAGGCCAAGTTAGAGGAGAAGCGGCCGAAAGCATAGGTGGCACTGAAGGATCATACCATTCTCGGAAAAGAAAGCTCTTTTGTCAAGCTGGGTTTGCTGAGGCTTGATGAAAGGAGCATATTCTGAGTGGCGAGATCATCTAGAGCCTTGCGCTTCTGCGCTTCCAGTCGCTTCTCCTCCTCTAGCTTGGCCTGTGCAGCTGCGGCCTCTGCCTGCTCTCGTTCAAGCTTCATTTCGGCCACAGTCTTGGCCCAAACCCGGAGCGAGCGGCCCATCCTCGACAAGTCCTTGCGCATCATGTGAATGGCCGCGCGGGCAATTTTGTCTGTCTGGTGCAACCGCAGGTCCGCTTCCAGGCTCTCAATATTCTGTTGGGCCTCAGAGAGCTGTGCGGCAAGCTGAGTCTCGCGAGCCTGTGAGTCGGCGAGCTCGGTCCGAAGCTGGAGGATATGCTGGGCAGGATGTGAATCGTCGTTGGCTGGCGGCGGCTTCGGGGCGGCGAGCGAGCGTGCCGCCCGCTCAATCAGCAGCATGGCAAGCATGCCAAGCATGATGAGCTGCAGTTCCGAGAAGATGCCCGGGTCGGAGGGCACGCCGACCTCGTCGACACGCTGCCAGGTGAGACGGAACCTTCCGAGCGTGACGTTTGGCGCGGTCGAAGGCGTGGGGCACCGCTCGAGCAGCCAGCTCTTTACGGGCTGCACGAAGGCAAGAATCACAGTCATCCATGCGAGCCTCATGGCGAGCCGGCCGGAGTGAGATGAGCTCCTCTCTCGTCGAAAACGCTTGGAGTACTAGTAGTACAACAGAATACTAGAAGAAAGGGAGATGCTTGCTCGCCAGCAAGCTCATGAAAAAAAGTGAATGAATAGAGGAGAAGAGAAGGCAGGGCCGGGGCGGTGGGGGGGGGTTCAAGGGGGGCGGGACCGAGAGAGTAATGTATTAAGCGGTGAGCATCGAACGGAGACGAAGGGAGAGAGAGGAGAGAGAATCATCGTAAATTGAGGCTTTCATTTTCAATCTCACGTTCACGTTGAACGCCCTCTACTCTAGGTGTGCCTGAATGCGCTATTATAGTAGACTTCCGTAGATTTGAGGAGAAAAGAGTTCATTTACCACCATCCGCCCCGAAGCTCGTGGGAAAGCGTTCCATCGCCACCACCACTACCACTAGCCCAAGGATCGAAATTCGTTCAATCGCCACCATTCAAGATCAAAGATCGAAATTCGATCAATCGGATTCAATCGCTGTCGACACGGCAAAGCGTGCTTCCCGCTTCCCGACGCCGAAACAAAACCTTGATTCTTGAAGCTTGAAGGCGTCCGGTAAGCTACTAGAAACACTCCCTTCCCAGGATCACCATTGACATCGCCTTTGCCCTTACCACCTACACCTACCACTAGTCCCCTTCTCGATCCCCCCCCCCCCCCCACACACACATATGTGAAACACAGGAACCGTGTTTTTTTTTCGGAGGCCAAAAACATATGTTTCATGTTTTTCGCGGTTTTCTTTCGGGCGGCCGCAAATAGGGCCAGCAGGGCCTGGTCAGCTGGCTCACAACTTTTTCATACAGAAGTGAAAGTGAAATGCCCGATCGAGCATGACCATGGGCCATATTGGCTCGATATGCGAAGAGACGGAAGGGGACCGATCGGCGGTAGCGGTAGGCGCGGCCGGAGCGGCGGAGCGCGGAGCGGCGGAGGGATGAAATGTTGGAATGGCTGACCAAGTTCACAAGTAGGGTAGAGCGGTAAAGCTACTTAGGACCGATGCAGACAACGGACGGAGCTACAACGGACACTAACTAACACACTGAACAAAACAAACCAGAAGAATACGAAGACGAAGACGAAGACGAAGACGCACCAAACTTACCCAAACAGCGCAAAACCTAACACTACTGGCTACTAGGACGGACCAACGAACGTCGGGGTCTAAGACGGCTACTGATGGTCGACGTGCGATAAGAGAGCAACAAAGAGCGACGGACTATCACGATCAGATAATCTCAAAGAGAGAAGGAGAAGAGAGAGAACTGGCCACCTTCACCGTAACAGCGCGAACACCAAAGATTGTCACTGAACATGGAAGATAATCACCGAACATTAAAGAGTAAAGAGAGCCGTAGAGCATGAATGCGACTTCTGAAGAAAGTAAAAGAGGAGGACGGCTTAAAACGAGATCTTAAGAGTCAAACAACTCCAAGAATTAGAAGTTAACCCCATCATCGTGCATAGAATCTATAGAATACGACAGCCACATTGACATTGAGCGCAGCCATGGGCATGGGGCGACACCCGGAGACGCTGGGACAAAGAAAAGGGGAGAAACTGCGGGAAATACAATCAAGGGGCGGGAGCAAAACAGGGGAACAAACGGGGCGGGGTTGGTTGGAATTGAGGGAGGAGGGAGGGGGCCAAGGACCTAGGACCTAGGGGACCGCATAGGAGAACAGGGGGGGGGGGGCGGATCTCGGAGGGACCGACGAGAGAGAATGCCGAGGGGGGGGGGAGAAGAAGCCTTCTCTTTGGGAAACCTAAGGCCGGCTCTCCCCCTAACCGCAACACATTCTTTATTCTCATAGATATTGGATAGAGATCCTGTAGCATTACCAATCCGATTCTCGTGGTGGGGTCAAGGGAGACGCCTCCGTCATCGGTTGCAGCTCACCTCCGATACCAAAGTCCCAGACCTTGGCTGACGAAGCCACAGGACTACAAGGCGCCATCGAAGGGACCGAACAAGCGCTTCCGTTACACGGAGTCGGGCGGGTACCGGTACCACCTTCGCGCTTCCCCGTTACACTTTCTGTACACGCGCTAGACGACAGACCCTGAGCACCTTTTGGGTTTCGACGGATATTTGGGTGAGGCAGCACTGGACTTCGAGCTCGGCGGCCTGAACTCAGAGCCGAACGAGGCTTTGGCGCGAGGCGAATAACTGCAGGCACCGTGGCGGGAGCCATCTCGTCATGCCTAATGATTGCAGGTTGATTTACGCTCTGCGAGAGCCTCCGCGGCCGTGAATTTCCCGACGGGTTAGCGGCAGCCCGTGTGTGGGAAGGTGCTGTCATCTCATGTGGTTTCGCAAGCAACGAAGAGCCTGAGCACAAAGAATCCGATACACGTTCACCTTCAAAGCCACGCGAGGCGCCACCGGCCGGAATGGAGGCCGGTGTTGTCGGACGCAACGTGCGTCGGGCTGTTCCCGGCTGGTGGCTAGAGGCTCCTTTCAAAAACTGACTACCCTCCTTGGATGCGCCTGACTCGTGCGACTCAATAGCGTGAGGCAGGGGATCAGAATGTATGCCGGCGCCTACTGCACAGCTAGTTTGGTTTTCCTGTGGGCTTGCCTCTTTCATGAGATTGGTCGAATTCTTGCGAAGAAGCTCCTCGCCGAGTGGCACACCCACTGGCTCACCAGTGCTGAGTAAAGGTACAGCACGTCGCGCGATCGGCGATGGGCTTGTCGGTGAAGTCCGCAGCGACGATTCCCACCCGGTGCTAGCTGGCCCGATAAGAGTTAATGGCCCGCCTGGCCGTGACGGAATGGATGGCACTGTCGGACTGTGAGCACTGTGCACAGGTGATAGAGCACGTGAGGTCCGATAGCTCGAGCGCGGGCTGTTATCTATCCGGGTGTCCGCATAAGGATTGTAATCGCCATCCAACCCACCGATAGTCTCGAAACTCTTTGAAGGACGCGGCCTGTCGGCTGAGAGATCCTTCCCAGCCTGCGCACCGAGCTCTGGGCCGAGCAGCCGAACTTTCGTTTCCTCTGGAATGACAATCTCCCCCTCGTTAATTAGAGGCTCGCCGACCATTTGCTCGAATGCGAAGGCAAGCATCTCCTCCACAGCCACATTCTCTCGGGTGTCTCCGCCCGGCTTGGCCAAGTTTTCACGGGCCATTTCTAGAGCGCGCCGCACCTCCAGCACGGAGACCGAATGCGACATGCGGCCCCACGGTGGTCTGGACACGTGCTGCGCTTTGTCCTCGCCGACCTTCATATCAGACGAGAAGAGAGCTTGAAATTCATGATCCGGTGGGGCGATGCCGGCCAAGGAGGCAGAACGGCATGCAGTGCTAGAGTGCGATCCTGTGTAATTCCACGGTGCTGGTGCAGAGGGGCAGACATTAGGAGAGGCGGGAAACGAAGTCGGCGACGCAGAGCATGAAATCGACGAAGGCCATGACCCTGGCACCCATGGTGTCACTTCTTGCATCTTGTCGATGCCACATGGAGTCCGGACGTGACTTGGACCCGCGAATCCAATCGGACGCAGCGCTTCGCACATGGTCTGTGTCTCCTCCTTATAACCTGAAGCATCCCTTTCGAGGGCCACATACCCCATCATTGGGCTGTTCTTTGACGGAATAGAAACTGAAGAGATGTGCCCCCCATTTGTGTGCGCAGCAGCAAAAAGCCGCTGGAAGCCTGTCACCTCTCCAATGGGCCTACCAGCAGCGAGCCGTCTTCGGGTCGGTGATGTGGGGAGCGCGCGCCGATACCCCGCCGACTGCCATTGAGTGGGTGAAGCGGAGGAGCTATCGCCGGCAGCGGCAGATGGCCCCTTCGCTCCAGCATCGCTCGCCTCCCGAGCAGCTTTTGCCTGGAGTGATGGGCGTGCGCGACCGGCGGCCCGAGCATGCGGCAGCAGCGCCGGGGTGGAGTGAGCGATCCGCTTGAGCATGCGTGGCGAGGTGGGAACCCCGGGGACGGCCCGACCCTCCGACCGCACCACTGGATCCCATGTGGACCTGGGCGCTGAGCACTGCCGCTCGAGCCTCGTACTCAGCCTCTTCATCTCCGAGATCCGAGGGATGCGTAGCGAGGGGATGTCGTACAGCAGCCCGCGCTCGAGGTCCTCGCGGAAAAGACGGATCTCATCCGACGGGGTGTACAATTGCTGAGTGGCAGACGTCATCGCCCTACCTACCGAGAGACGCCCAACACTCTTCCTCCCTCTTTCCCTCTCTCGCCCCCCTCCTCCCCCTCTCCCGAGCAAGCCGTGAAACCGATCTGCGCTCGCTGTCAATACCCTCTAAAAATATATTTTCGCGGTCCCCCGATGTTGGCGATCGAGGGAAAATTTCCCCCCGATGGCTATCGGGGGCTCCCGCTATTGGGGTAGCGGGTAGCGGGAGCCCCCGTTGGCTCCTGGGGGGTGGTGACGTACATAAACAACCTTCTATTCTTGGAGAGGAAGACAACAAGACAATCAGAGCTCTCACAAGTCACAAGAGAAAATAGAATAGCTGTGGTCGACTGAGCGAGCACTGGCCTCTCGACCGAACGGCTCTCTCCCTTCCTCTCACGGCCTGCCGACGAGACCGACGAGATGCCCACCGCTGGCATGCGGAGCTCGGTCAAGCCGCCGGAGAAGAAGGGGACAACGGCGCTGCTCGACAAGATGATGGCCGACGCTAAGCTCCCCGCCGCGCAGCAGCGCCACCTCCGTGCCGTTGCCGCCGGGCAGCGGCCGCCGCCTGTTCCAGTAGCGCCCTCAGGAGCGCGGATGGTGAACCGAGGCCAGCCCAGGCCGTACGAGGACCGGTATGCGGGCATCGCTCTCAATCCGAGCATCGTGCCACGGAGCATCAAGTTACGCGAACAGATCGTCGCAGAGACGAATGGGTATGCGAGAGATCAATTCTGCACTACGTTCGATGGCAGAAGGGACAGGGCAAAGGAAAAGGCGGTGCTTCAAGACGAGTACCTCAGACGAGATGAAGGCCATGGCAGGCCGTCGACTAGTACACAGCCTCCGAGATCGATGACGCCTTCGCCTAAATCGGAGGCGGCCAGACTCCACGAGGCAATTTCGGCAGAGATTTGCGAGAGGCAGGAATTCTTGGAGGATATGCGCAAGGTTGGGAAGGCTCAGCCCCATGAGGCCAAACTTCAGCGTGAAATTGCTGAAAGGACGCTAGAGCTGCGGCGCGTGGAGGAGCTAATGAAGATGGACAATTGAACTATTGTCTGCAAGCGGCTGTCGGGGCTTTGGCTGCCTGCATGCTGCCGACTTTCTAATTTGTCATGTGTCGCACGCTTTCACTACGGGACATGCTCGCTCAAGGTGGTTCGGAAGTTGTTCTGCCCCCCCCCCCCCCCCCTCCCCGCCGCCCCGTCCCGGGAGTTCAGCAGTTTCTCCACGTAGCGCACAGCCTTGCGCAGGGCGGAGGGAATGGGGGGGCAGGGCGGAGGGAATGGGGGGGACGAGGAAGTCGAAGGCGAGAGGATTCGAGAAGCGCAACGAACACGGCTCAAAGGGCAAGCCATAGCAGGCAAAGCTTGTCCGCAGCTCGGCACGTGTGCTTCCTGCCCATACAGCTGCTGGTGCAGAGACGGGCACGGAGAGGAGTGCGAGTGCGAGTGATGGCGAGACCGCATTGACGCATAAGGCACGCAGCAAGGGGAAAGCGGCGCAGTTGCCATTCGAGTCTCCGGGTCAAGCATGGGCGTCAAGCAGCTCATCAGACAGGTCCGGGTTACCTCACGCCCCAGCTTATCGGGAAACGCTTGGCGTGAAGACGCGTCTTTGAGGAACTTTGAGGAACCAGATGGCCCGGGCCTTCTGGATGATCCAGTCGCGCTTGTACGGTCGTTGGTTTGTTCCCGCTTGTGTTTTGGGGGACGCCCCCCCAAAAGGATGGCAATCTCACAGCTAAATTCTCGAGAATACAGCAAAAGGGCCAAATGTGCCGAACGCACGGCGGATGAGACGGGGACTCGTCCGACCAACACGCGCGTCCACGAGCGCGCTGTCGGTGAGCTGCGGCTGCGGTTACTTCTTCAATGCTCGTTCTGGTGCTCGATCTGGTTTTGGATCTTGCGTCGCCTGCGCCAGTAGGCGGATAGGAGTAGGAAGGAGCTTGGGATTGGTAGGAGGGAGTGTTAGAGTTGAGCGTCGAGCGCTGGGGAGGAGGGAGTTGAGCCGCTGGCAAGGGGAGGAAGAATGTGCAACGTGCCGGGAGTGTGAGTGCCTGTGTGATCGATGCGGTGTGTGCTGCAGCAAGCCACTACTTACTGTTATCTCTGATGGACGACGAGACGACGAGACACGGGTGCCACACTCCTCCGCAGTCCAGACGTCAAGGCGTCGTGGCGTGACGCAGGCTAAAATTAGATCAGTCGTTCTGTGCGCAGGAAGTCGAGTTTGATCTCTCGTCTAGAGTACTCTCTCCTCTTCTGTTCTTGCTGTCTCTCTTTTGTCCTCCACTCTAGAGTACTTGATCTCCTTCGTTCGGTCTCTGCTGTTGTTCTCTCACTCGTCGCTACAATTCTCTCCTTCTCTCGCTTCCCCCCATTGCAATTCTATCTTAAAACCTCATCTTTCGATCTTCTTTTCTGCACCTCCTGCTCTCTCTCCTTCTCTGACCTTCCGTCTCCCGCCCCTCCCTACCACCACTGTCCCTCGCACCTCTCGCCGCCCCCGCCCCCCCCCCCCCCCCCCACACACACACACACTCTCTCTTCCCCCTCCTCCCTCCCTTCCCCCCTCGATCCTCTCTCGCCCTGGGGCTCAGTGCGCTGCTGCAAGAGAGTGCTCTCGGTGCACCCTGTAGTTGGTGTGAGAGCCTCGGCCACCATGGCGAGCGACGTGTTGGCTGAGGCCGCGCTGCTGGCGCTCTACTCGACCGCGGAGGCCGTTACACTCGTCCTCTTCGGTGTGGCTGCCAGGTGGATGGGATACCTTGATGGGTACATCAACGGGCGGCTCTCACGCTTCTGCATGCGCCTCGCCAATCCAGCGCTCTGCCTATCCCTCTTTACTTTCTTCTCCGCACCGAAGCTCGTGAGGTGGTGGCCTGTGCCGTTTGTGGCAGCGGTACACATTGGGCTCGGTGCGCTCCTTGGCCGCCTTGCGGCCGCAGTGCTGCGATTGCGTGCGCCCCATCGCCAGATCCTCATCATGAGCTGTGGCTTTGCAAATTGTGGCGCGATCCCCTTTGTTCTGGTGGTCCCCCTCTTCCAGCAGTGGTCGCGTACCAAGGATGACCCAGAAGCATTGAGTGACGCCTACTCGGTGTGCATGCTAGCCCATCTCTGGCACATTGTGGCTCATGCCGCCTTTTCTGGTAGCGATAGAAGCAGCCCAGCTGATTTTTTGTATGGCTCCGCTTTATGGACAGGTGATCGGACTGTATCTACTTGCCTGGATTGTCCTCTTCTTCTCGGTGGGCCGATGGATTGTGTTGACGATCGGGCTAGAAACAAGAGCGAGTAGCGCACCCGAAGGACAAGTATTGGCGCTACGCACGGCACCTGATCCGAGAAAGGACTTGCAAAACGAGGATGCCGCAGGCTCTCATGACGACCGCCTTCCCATTTCTGAAGCATCACGCTCGCCACCTGCGTTGTCAAAGGAAAGGGGTATACTAGGCAAGCTGCAATCCGCGCCCGCATGGGCTTGGAACGTTGCGGATCGCAACGTGATCTGCATCCTAGCAGCTGTCGGGATAGGGTGTGTCGACCCCCTAAAGGCGCAATTGCAAGACGGAGTGCTGAGATGGATTGGGAGTGTCTGGAGCCAGCTCGGCAACGCAAACATCGTGCTATCTACCATTCTCCTGGGGTCAGCTCTACAACCAGAGTCTAGAGTCGCCATTCGAGCATTGCATTCGCGCCTCCGTGGAATCAAACAGAAGCACTCCGAAAGGGCAAAGCAAGAAAATACGCAGCGCACCCACTCTACCGCCCCGGAGGACAGAGATGGGAACACCACCGCGAATATCGTTGCTGCTCCGTGCACGAATCCATCTTTCCGGGCGATGGATGAACATGGAGACTTGAGACCGGAGGAGGTGCATTGGCCACAGCATCAAGTTCAGTCATCCGAAGATGAGTTGTTATCTCCTTCTCCCGCCCGCGGTGAGCTCCCAAGACTGCGAATTGCTGTTGCAATTATCTTGTTGAAATTGATCGTGATGCCAGCAATTTGCATTCCAGTGCAGGTGTGGCGCAAGGCGAGCATGCCATATACGCGGTGGTATAGGTCAGTAGACTATGGAGGCACCATTTCGCCTTGTCGCCATCAGTAGCGGAGGGCACTGACATGTTGTTATCGTCCACTTGTAGGAGCTTTCTGCACAAGCCGGAATCCTGGTGGATGACCCCGTGTTGCTCGTAGTGCTGCACATGATGTCTGGCCTCCCCTCCTCCTTGTCACTTGTTGTTTTGCTACTTTCAACGGGACAACGTAGCGTTGCTGAGCAAGTTGGCTCGTTTTATTTACCGGAGTACCTCGTAGCTATCGTGTCGATTGCTCTCGTCACAACCATCGCAATTACCTTGCAGACCAATTGAAGATGTCGTCGGGTTGTATAAGAATTAGCTCTTGTGTGATGAGTGATTGAAGAAGGGCGCAAGCGGCAATACGATGTCGAGGGACAATGTGGCTGGGCAGTGGAGTGGTTGTGGTATGTGGTTGGTGACAGTGAATGATGTTGAGACCAGCAAAAGGAAGGTGAGAGAGGGCCATGGGGCCACTAGAGCGTGCGGAGGGCGAGACACGAGGGGCATCAGGGTCGGAGGGAGGCTAGAACACAGTCGGCACGGCACCGACACAGCACTTGCGATGCGCCCAGGTGCCACGTGTCGCATTCTGGCTGCCGCCCCCCCTCCCTCCATGCCCCTACCGTGCTATAAAAACTCTTGAAGCTTGGAGATGCCTAATACTGCGACTTGGACTTGGACGCTCCTACTCATTCACTCATTCCGGGAGGCGCCGACGAAGCCATCGATCGCCCTCTGCCCCACACTCACTCCCCTTTCTACGCTTCCCCCCTCATTCCTTTGTCATCGGTGTCAGGGGGTGCGGCCCACGTGCACTACAATGGGCTGGCCATGCGTTCAGGGGAGGGCTGGGCGCGGGCCTATTGAAGTAGCGCAATCTTCATTTTTATGATGGGTCGCGGTGCGACAAAGACAAAGGGATGGGGCTAACACTCACTCAGGACAGGACTCCTTGCCGCGGCAAACGCACAAGCACCCTCCCCCCCTTGTGCCACCTAGCTCTTCACTAGCTGGAGCGCCCCTCCCTCCACACTCGGACAGGCAACCCTCCACGCAAGGATGCTCTTGCGGTCTCGCAGGCGGAGGGGCCTAATTAATAATAATAATCAAAGTTATATCCTAGCCAACCCCACTAGCACTAGCACCAGCTAATTGGACACAACTTTTCCGTCCCGGAATCCCGCCATGCCTGACGAGAGCTATGTACACGGACCGGCGCTGCCCCCACTCGCGCGCCAACAGGCCTCCTCGCTCGCACGGAGAGCACAGCCAACAGCCAAGCGACCACACGCACATTGACCGGGCGCCCACTCACTCGCAGCACAAGAGCAGCCACGCTACACCACACCCACATTACAACTACCCCCCCACCCCCCACCCCCCACCGCTTAGCACGCCTGCACACACCGCACCGACCACCGCACGACGAGTCGCGAGTGGCGCGATGCGGTGGAGCAGGTGCAGCATGGGCGGGGGGCGAGGGGAAGGGGGGGGGCAGGGGCGCGGGGTCGTCGGTGGCGTAAGGCGGCGCTAATGGTGAGCGGCGCGGCGCCTTTTATTATTATTATATATAATATAAGGTACCAGATATCTAGATGTCTAGATATTAGGGCTATCTACCCCCGCGAAGGCCAGTATCTATATCTACTAGTATCTAGATAGCGAAGGGCTCGTATCTATATCTAGCTAGATGTTAGATTTCCTCCAGACCCTGATATCTAGATAGGACAAACTCCAACCTATTCATAGCCTTAGTCAGAGCGATGGGCTGGCCACGACAAGCCAGGGCGGGCGAATCAGGCGAATAAATGTAGTAAACCTTTTAATAGTCTCACCGCACACGCGACACGCGGCCGTGGACCCTCTACTTTCTACTCACGTAGGAAAACTTTCTACACCCCCCCACTCCCCCGGCCCTTCTCCCCCCGCCATAAGGCGACTCCCCCCGTGCACTATTAGGGGGATAGGGGTGAAGGGCTTAGATATGGTCCGGTGGCCCGCGCCTCCCCCCGGTGATCTTTCCCCCCCCTTCCTCCTGCGTCTCCGAGTGGGCGGCGGCCTCAGCCCCGACTTATCCTGTAAACAGGTGCGTATTTTTCGGTGGGCGGAGCTCTCGCTCCGCCCACCCCCTTCTCCGCGCTCTCTCTCCCCTCTCCTGCGGCACGCGCGATGGCGCGCCTGCGGCAGGCCTCCAGCTGCCCTCTGGCGGCCCCTAGAGGCCTGGAGGCTCCTGGAGGCCAGCTCAGGGGGCAGAGGAGGCGGGGGCTGGGCCCTGGCCTCCCCTGCCTCTCCCTCGCTGGCGCTCCTGAGCCTCTGGGGCCCCCAATCTGCACCTGTCTGCCTGTCGACCAGGGGGGAGGGGGGGTTGGAGCGATGGGGTGGCCACGAGCCACGAAGCCACGAAGGGCCAGGACGAGCGAGCGAGCGAGCCAGGCGTGCCTGTCAGTGGGAGAGTGGGTCAGCAGGGCAGTGGCCTCCTGGCAAGCCATCAGGCATGCCAGGAGGATGGGTGGTTCCTCCCCCATGGCAGGGGAGGAGTGGAGAGAGAGGGGGGCTCGTGCCCCCCCATGGGCGAACCAAGTATAAACTTAGTTCGCGGGCGAATCAGGCGAGCCTGTGGGGAGAGGGATGGGTCAGCAGGGCGGTTTGCAGGCATGCCAGGAGGGTCGGTGGTTCCTCCCCACAAAGCAGGGGAGGAGTGGAGAGAGGGGGGGGCTCGTGCGCCCTCCCATGGGCGAACTAAGTATAAATTTAGTTGCTATTGAAGTAAATGAATATACATATCTTGGGCGAAGCCGTGATGAGAGTCACAGTGGTGCGGGTGACCAGCCTAGACCCCCCCCATGGGACCCTATCGTGCTTGAATGATAGTTGCGAGAGCAAAGACAAAGACAGAGGATTCAGATAGAAGATTGGGGCTGCACCCCGCGCATCACGCACGATGCAACTGCTCACATCAACATCGACTACCAATCGGCTGGCTGGATCGTACTATTGGCGCGAACGTGCCGCATATTAGGCATGCTGAGCACACTCGACCCCACCAACGAGTTCATCTATCGAGGACAAGAGAGCGAGCAGATCCCAATTCTACACCGCACACAGGAGCGAGTGGCAGCCATCTCCCGTCCCAGCAAAAGGCTTAGATATGGATACATAGGAACGGCTCCCGCGGGGCTAGAAATATGCGTGCGGAGGCGCGCAGCAGGAATGAGGGGCTGCAACAGCGGATAGTCTAAAGGAATTGCATTCGAAATCTTCGGAGCGAGGGAGTTGTCGTGCGGGCCTCGCTGGCATACGGCCGCTGAGGCTATGGCGGATGCCAGTCGGGGTTGGGGCTCTCGTGCAGCGGCGACCACGTCAATCAAGTCGCAGCACACGGCGATGATACCTGGGCTGGTGCTGGATGAGGCTACAGGCCTGTATCCATCACTAGTGTCCAGGAACGCAAGCGCAACATCTCCGCCTCGGGATATGTCGCACCTCAAGCAGTGGATATCAGTACGCGCAGGGGTGCTAAATTGACGTTGTTGGTATCGGGGCCACACAGTACACGCAGAATGCTGCTTCACCGGTGAGCGGCGGAACGGACGCGTTGCTCAACAACGCGACAATGCACGTGGTCGGCAAAGCAAATGGGGCAGTGGCCTTTCGACTCAATGCACTGCTGAAGGCACGACTTGTGAAAGTGATAGCCTGTGTAGGGGGGAGAAGGGGGGCGCTGCGGTCAAGGCAGTTTGTAGGAGGGCAGTGGCTGATCCCATTACCAGTGTGGACCACCGTTCTCCGCGGGAAATTTAAACAGCGGAGACGCACCGCAGCAGGAGGTTCGGATCGCTTGCGCGTCTGCCGAATACTCGTCTAGACAGACAGCACACTCCGAGTTCGCGAGCGCAGCCATCCGTTGAGCCTGCTGCTGGATGATCATCGGTTCAAGCACAGCCCACTGCTCGAGAAGGGTCTGGAGCGAGCGCTGCAGCTTCGGTTTGGAGCGCAGCAGCTCTTTTTGACCAGCGTCAAGTGGCAGCGCCTTGGTGTTCCGGTCCTCCATCTCCTGTACTCGACGAAGCTTCTTTTGCACTGCTCGGATCTTCTTCTCGATCGCAACAGGGTCTGCATCGGCGTGCACGGCTTCGGCATGGCTGGACTCCTCGTCTTCAGCGAGCAGAGAATCGAACGATGCGTTCGAAATCGGGATCCGCGCTCCGCCTGCAGTACGACCACCGGGGCTCACAGGCATCGAAGCCACCGACCGCGCAGACGACCCGATGGCGCCAAAGCGGTTGGACCCGGAAGCATTCCTTGCCAAAGCAGCAGGCTGTCTGTGAGCCGGAACTTCAGTGCCGCCAAGGCCGCCGAGCAAGCCGCCAAGCCCCGTGCCGCTTCCGCCCATTCCGCCCACGAATCCATCGGTGAAGCTACCCTGCGCCGTGCGCACGGCGCGTCCCGGAGGAGGCGGCAAAGGCGGCGGAAGGCCTTCTAAGTCATCGTCACCAGGCACACGCGATTTTTGCATTGAGCCAATCCGGCGTGGCGGCGGAAGAGGGGGCGGAAGGCCCTCCTCAGCCAGAGCGGCCGCAGCAGCCTCCCGTGCGAGCGCTTCCGCCGCGTCCGTTGTGGAGCCCTCGGGAGCCCGCGAGCGCGTGCCAGGTGGTGGCAGCGGCGGCGGCAAGTCCCCGTCTGCACAGTCGTTGAAGTAGAAAGGGCGCAGCTCTACCATAGGTTCTGGGGTCCAGGTGACCTCGAAAGCTTCGGGGTGCATTTCGAGCCAAGTCTTGACACCGCCCGCCGACTTAATTGCTGCCTCAAAGCCAGCAGAGGCCTCGTACAACGCCGCAGCAAGCATTGACACACGCATCGGCCGCGGCGCTGCAAGGGAGCCTGAGGTGCTCAGTATACGAGCCGCCGCATCGAGAAGCGCCGCTGTGATGGCTGCATCAAGGCGCAAATCACCGTTGCTGCCAGCTTTGCTTTTCTTGGCTGGAGAGGAGACCGTCTCCGGCGTCATCGAAGCAGCAACTGGGAGTGGAGCAGCCCTGGCCGTCGCCGCCGTGTTAGCTCCCCCCGGCGCAACACTGGCCCCAGAATCGGTCTGGCCGGCCCCTTTCTTCTTCTTCTTCTTCTTCTTGGCCTCAATCGCACCTTCGTCTGCGCCTCCGTTTGCCGTACCACCTGCCTCTGCCGTACCACCTGCCTCTGCCGCAGCACTGAGCGCTGGCGTGTCGGCCGGTTTGCCTGCATCGGCACTCGCACCGGGTGCACCAGCCGCTCCGCCTACCCTGTTACCACTGACTACCTTCTCGGGCTCTGCCTTCTCCGACGCCTTCTCCGCCTCTGCTGCCTTGGCTTTGGAATCTGCCTTCTTGGCCTTCTTGCTCTTCTTGGACGACTTAGTGGTTGTCATCTCCTCCTCTGCAAGAAGCTCATCGAGAAGTCCCATTCGCAGCTTCTCGACCTCAGCGAGCAGGAGGGTGCGGACCTCTTCATCGGTCGCAAAGTCGAGCGGCTCGCGCCCATCAGGGCAACGCAGACGCACTTGTGCGCCATGCTCGAGCAAGCATCTCACCGACGACACACAACCTGATGCCGCAGCAACGCAAAGCACTGTCTTGCCCTCTTCGTCAGTGGCATTGACGTTGGAGCCCATTTTGAGCATCAACTGCATAGATTCTGAGTGACCATCACGCGCCGCGTTGCGCAACGCAGCTTCGCCCTGCTCCGACTTAGCGTCGGCGCCAGCAGCGAGCAGGGTGCGTAGCACCGCGGTCCGTTGTTCCGCAGAGCCGGAGGCGTGTGCCAGCCCACTCTTCGCGAGCGCAGCACGTTGCGAGGAGTCCATCTGCACCATCGCTTGCTTGCCCGTGCACAGGAACCTCCCCACGCGTTCAGCATCACCATGAGCCGCGAAGGCGCGGACCAGAGGTTGGGCCTGAGTTGCAGTGCATCGTCCCGACCACCGCGCCAGGAGCAGGCGCATCGCCTCATCGTTGTGGAAGTCACATGCCTCAGCCAGCGCGATGCCTATGAGCTCTAGATTTGGCCCCTTGTTCTCGGCGGTCGAGACGTCGAGCAGCATCTCAACCACCGCCGCGCTGGAATGGCCGGCTGCAACTTTGAGGAGGGACGCCGCCTCAGAGCCAAGCGGCCCCACGTAGCGTACCATCTCAGCTGCGACCCGTTCTGTGAGGGGCTGCTTGCCCTTCTTCTGTAGCGCGGTCTCGAGCAGCAGCGACACGTGCTGGGCAGAGATTGTCCCCGACTTTAGGAGCAGTCCAAGCAGCTCGTGTCGGCCATTGAGTGCCATCGCGTGCAAAGCTTTGTACGATGACATGGAGACAGCTTGCAGAGCCCCAGATGAGGAAAGCCGTGAAAGGTGCAGCGCTGGCATCAAAGTCAGAAGCAAATCGGGCGACGGCGATCGAGCAGCCATTTCCAGCAGCGTCTGCTTCTTCGTCGGGTGCTGCCATAGCAGAGGGTGCGTTTTTGCATCGTACGACTGAGGCGGGAGGAGCGGGGAGGAGTCGGCTGGTGGGGCCGTTCCCACAGACATCGCGGAGGGGCAGGCTTGGTAGGGCCACCGAGGCTGTGATGTTGCTCCTCGTGGCCCGTCAAGAGTGCGCGCATAGGCCAGACCCTTAGAACGGACGAGTTGCCTCTGCAAGACTGGAGGCTATGCGCCAACGGTGGCTGTCCCACGTGACCCATTTGAAAAGTCAAACCACCAGTACTTTCGTTTAGAGCCCTCCGTGTGCGGGCACACGCCCGATCCGAAGCGGACCATGCCTTGGGCGTTGCGGAGGGGGCGGGGCAGATCTGGGACCTCACCAATCGTAGGGTAAGCAAGGCCGCGACTGCGACCCCCTCTGGCGTGAGCGATTCCACTATGGCGTCATACAACCACCTGTGTGAGAGAGGTAGCCAAAAGGAGGGATGAGCCGACCGAGCGATCCAGAACAGCGCAAAAGAGAGCGGTGGAGAGAGCTGGCAGCGCAGCTGGAAGTGAGGCCACCTGTGCGTTTGGTCGGCACACAGCATGAGCGCGCCCGACGCCTCGGAGAAGAGGGCGACTGGCGAGCAGCAGTCGACCCTAGCGCGCAGCATGAACTGGACGACCCGGTGCGTCAAGTTGATGATGGCCACGTCATTGGAGTGCAGTAGGGTACCGCAGAGGCGCAGGGCGGAGTTGGGGCGCAGCGTGCAGGCCATACAATAGCAAGGCGATGATCCCGCACCCGGCGCGCCACGGCGTCGGGCCTCGGCGCGATGCTCGTTGATCTCCGAGTCGATGGCGTGCATGATCGCCTCACGGGAGGCCATCGGCGAGGCAGCTGCCTCGTCCTCAGCGGGCGGCGAGTTACCCCAGCCCGTGGAGCCGGCGGGATTGAGCGTCTCAACCAAGCTCTCCAATAGCTGGTGGATCCGCGAAAAGCCCTGGGAGGGGAGCCTTCCCGCCACCTCGATGGTCGAGAGGTGCTTCACACCTGCAACGTCAAGCCGCTCAGTCGAGTCCGGCTGCAGTGTGCGGCCGGCGCACATGAGCCGGAGGCCGCGCGGTGGCGGCCCACCGTCGCAGTAGGCGGTGGCGACGCACTGCTTCCAGAAGTCACGAACTGTGGTGGATGCCGCGCATCGCACGCAGCGCACCGCCTTCTTCGGCTCCCTCGCCCGCACGAAGAGCTGTAGCGTCTCCGAGCCGGCGGCCGCGGATGGGGCGGCCGCTGAGGAGGAGGCTGCACTCGTGGCGGACGAGGAGCCGAAGAAAGGTAGTGCAGCCATGGCCCTCGTGGTTCCCCGCGTCTGCCGCGCCGACGCCTTCGCGCCGCGCGTGTGCAGAGAGGGGTGAGGAGGGGGTGAGTGGTGGACCTCTCGGCGGAGGGCGGGGGGAGGGGGGAGGGGAGGGGGGGGGGCAAGAAGAGGGGGAGCGGGGCTTGTGAGCCGGGGGGGGGGGGGGGGGGGGGCGGCGCACGCGGGGCGGGCGGAGAGGGGGAGGGCGGCCGGACGTGCGCGCGGGGGGGGAGGGGGAGCCCGGGGGCGAAAACAAAATACCGTTTTGTTGTCGTCTGTCGACGTGGGACGGCACGTTTGGCCGGAGGAAACAGGGTGGCTATCTTTGGCGCCTCGACCGAGCGGGGTCTCTTCTCCTGTGCCGCGGGAGGGCTCGTCGTCCTCGCCCTCTCGAGGAAGGAGTGAGAGAGAGAGACGGAGATGGAGAGATAAAGTAGAAAGAGGAGAGAAGAGAGGAGAGGGAATGGAAGCGCGGGCTTGCGAGACCGGGCAAGGTCCACCGGAATGGTGTGCGTGTGTGGAGGGAATCTGGCGGGGGGAAGAAGAGGGAGAGACGAGAGAGGAGAGAAGGCGGGAGAGAGAGAGGGGGGGGGGGGGGGGGGCGCCAAGGGAGAGAGAGAGGGAGAGAGAAGGGAGGAAGGGAGGTCTAGGCGGGCTGGGGGAGGGGGGGAGGAGGCGAGGGGGAAGAAGGAGGGTGGGCGGGGGGTGCCCGTCGTCGCCAGGCGCGGCGGGGGAGAGAGAGAGAGGGGGGGGGGGGGGGGGGGAAGGCCCCCCCCTCCTCCTCCTCTGCTTCCCTCCTCTTCTCTCACATCATCTGCTCCGCCCACACGCGGGGGCCCTCTCCCCTCTTCCCCCTCGTCTTCCTTTATCCTCAGGCCACCTGTTCTCCTCTCCCTGAACCCCCCCCCCTCCCCATCCCCCCAAGTCTCGCCGCCCGCAGCGCCGCCCGCTCCCCTCTCTCCACGGACGCGGCGGCCCTCCCCCTCTCTCGCCCGATGAGGACCTCCACGCGAGGCGCGATTCTGCTGCTCGCCTCCGCGACGGCGCACTACGTGGTGCGCCACCCGCAGGACCCCAATCACTTCGACACCGTCGGCCAGGTCAACTTCCAGGGCGGGCACCCCTGCAAGACGCGGCCGTCGATCGGCGCCGCCTCAACGATCGATGAGGTGGGCTGCACCCGTCTCCCAGCCCTGCCTGCGCGCGCTCGCCGCCGCGACACGCGCGCGACGTTTCTCTCCGCGCCTCTCTCAATCACTCGTCCGCCCGCCTGCCCGCCCGCCCCTTGCTGCAGCTCCGCACTGCGGTCAAAGAAGCTGAATCTGTCAAGGCAGTTGGTGCTGGCATGAGCTGGTCGCAAAACCACCTCGCCTGCGCTGACGCCGGCGGCGTCAACATCGTCACGGCCGGTCTATGCTCCAACATTGAGCTGACTGCTGCCCGCCCGTTCTATCTGGCGCCGGCCGGCGGCTCGCGCTCCTTCCACACGGATGATATCACAATTGACGAGGACAAGCTGACTGTCGACGTCAAGGCGTGCGTCACTGTGCAGGCGTTGCTCGAATACCTGGCGGCCTATCGTACCGACAACTTCCACTCCGGTTACACGCTCGAGTCGCCGTCCACCTTCTACGTTGGAATGACGGTCGGTGGTGCGGTTGCCGGCGGCACTCACGGCGTGTCGCTCAGCCACGGTGGCTGGCCCCAAAAGGTGATCGAAGCGACCGCTATGCTCGCCAGTGGCGAGGTGGTAAAGGTGAGCAAGCGGTGGCGTCCGAAGCTCTTTAGCGCGCTCAAGGCTGGAGCCAGCCGCCTTGGTATCCTCCTATCTGTCAAGCTCAAGATCATCGTTCAGGGCGACGTTGAGGAGCACCAACATCAGATGGACGTCGACGAGTACCGGAAGCACGTGCGGGAGACGAAGGTGCTGATTGATCGCGCGCTGAATGCGCGGGCCAATGGCGGTAGCGAGGATTCGTGGCGCCACCTTCTCACCGAATCAGAGCTCCATGACCGCCACACCGTTCTTCACGTGCGCAAGGGTCAGGGGCGCGACCCCAAGTTCGTGACGCGCAAGTGGAACTTCTTCCCGCACGGCCGCGATTCTAAGTACCGGCCGGACTCAAAGCACCAGTCCAAAGAGATGAACAAGCTCAAATGGCTCGCCTACCTCGACGGCACCAACTGGGGCTCCGATGGCTGGTCCGTTGAGACGGGGGAGTACGCGCCAGCGCACTCCTGGGCACAGGCGATGCGGACGGAGAACGAACTTCATGGCGACCACTTGTGGAAGAACTTTCTCAACAATCCTGGTGACCCGGACGACTTGTGGTACACCGACCCGATGGAGTGCCTTGAGGACCATTCCTCCTCGAGCCACTTGCCTCGGCTACCGCATCTCCTCGAGGAGCAGTACCATGACCGCATTGAGCAATTCCCTGAGCCATATACCCAGTGGACAACGATGGCCAAAGGCCACATGGACGGTGGCCGCGGCTGCTACAATTGGACCGAGTACGGTGTGCCGTACCATAAGGCGGATATTTGCATCGAGCGCTTCCTTCCCGTGATGCGCGAGATGGTGGATGAGAAGATGGGCATCCACGATTTCCACTTCAGCTTCCGCTGGACGGGCATCGACGACGACTCGTGGCTTTCGCCGAACGGCATCAAGCCGCGCATGTGGATAGGCTTCGCCACATCAGTTCACGATGAAACCGTCTCAGTGCACAACGTGCTCCGCGGAGGCGGGTGCTCCTCGGTGGAGCACTGGGGCGCCCACGGGTGGCGCCACGAGATCGTGGGCGATCCCCTGGGCCCGCATTCCAATTCGACCGTCGAGCAGATCGGCCCCAACTGGTGCCACTTCGGCTGCCTCGCCGAGCAACATGACCCTACTAGCAAGTTCGCGGGCGGGCCTGACGGTCATGAAGTGTGGACCTTCTCGGCCTACGACACGCACATCCACCGCATCATCTCGGGCAAGGCTTTCGCGGACACGTGCTGCCACACCCCGGAGGGTGCGCACGACTCCAGCTTTGACGAAAGCCGTTGCATGTGCGCAGCCAACATCCTAGAGGGCACGCACAAGGCTGACCTGGCATGCTATGTCATCAAGAGTGATGAGCTCATGCGCACATATTGTGGTGAACATCGCGATCACGGAGCCCCTTGGACCACGTGGGCACTGATGAATGGCTGCAACTGGGAAGAGTTAGAGCGCCACTGGACGAACCACCGTGGCTGGGAGAACATTGGAGGGTGCAACCAGGCGCCGCCGCCACCGAGTCCGCCACCGCCTACGCCAAAGCCGCCGCCCGCGCCACCGCCACCGCCTCCGCCGCCCTCGCCACCGCCGAATCCGCGTCCGCCGCCGCCGCCCAGCCCGCCGCCGCAGCGCCCCGACGATGCTGCCATCGCAAAGGTCGCTCGAGCTGCCGCCGCGGAGGCCGCGAGGAAGGCGGCCCAGGCGGCAGCTGGCACTCCTGCAGGAGTGATCGTCTTGATCTTCTTCGTTCTCTTTATCGTCCAGGCCGTCTGCCTTTGGAAACTCTTCAAGCATTTCCAGAATAATCGCAAGCCCGACAACACGATCCCACGATCAGAGGATCCGTCGCACATCACCGAGGGCAAAACGCGTTTGGGTGAGGTGGCCGTCGAGCTTCCTGATGTCGGTGAGGAAGAGGGTGCGGTCCGCGTAGAGGACTAGGTGCATAGGTCTTGAATACCTCGCACCCAATCCTCCTGGACTATTTGCCTGAGACGATGGGCACGGGAGCAGTGACACGTTGGCATGTTTTGACGGCGGCCCGGCGAGCGGGCGCGCTGCCCTCCACCAGTCGAGAAGGGCTCACGCAGCCTGCGAGTGATTGGTTGCCATGACTGTGAAACTTGGGCCAAGCTGTGCGATGATGAGTGTCGGGTGTGCGTTCAAGTGTGAAGAGATCGCCTTTCCGTAGAATACGAATTGGAATTTTCCTGCTATGCCTATGTACCGCCATCCCCTAAATCTCAGTGCGAGCCGAAATGGGCAGAGAGAACGCAAATAAATCCAATAGGGGTCGCAGACGCAAATGTGACGTGCTTGTAGCTTGTGAGGCTGAAATATGGCTTCGTGTCTCGTGTGAAGATGGAAGATGGAGCTAGGGCACCTAAAGGTGCTACAGGTGGGTCCTAGCCCTAGGCTTGCTGATGGCGACTCGGTGGTGGACGATGCGCTATGAGATTGTGGTTGCCCGTGGTGCGCGTGCTGTGGGCTATGGGCTGTTGAGGTTGTGCCATGTGCAACCGTGGTCCGTGGTGCGTGTACTGTGTACTGTGTCAGTGCCATGTAATATGTAAGACATCTGTTAATTGAACAATA
>CM030939.1:4547162-4571892 GCA_018136815.1 Isochrysis galbana | reverse complement strand
AAAGCCTTCGACAGAGTCAACTGGGAATTCTATCACCTTGTCCTTGAGAGACTAAAGTTCGGGAAAGACTTCCGACGATACGCGAAAGCCCTCGCGAACTCCGAGGCTAAACCCATAAGGTACATAAAAGCCAATGGGGGCAGAAGCTTCCCCTTCAACGTGGCGAGTGGAGTCCCACAGGGATGCCCGCTGTCGCCGCTAGCCTTCCTCCTAACGGCGGAAGTTCTAACCCGAGCGATCAACGAAGACGAAGGCATAGACGGCATCATGATAAACGGTGCCGAACTGAAGATAAGCCAATTCGCGGACGACACGCAACTTCTAGCGGCTGACTACGGCAGCCTAGAGCGCTCGCTCAAATGGGTAGAAAGATACGCGGCGGCCTCGTGCGGCAAACCCAACAACCAAAAATTCGAAGGATTGAGAATGGGCTCGATGAAGAGAAAACGCCCCCCGGCCGGGTTCCAGCAGTACAAATGGCTGAAAGGAAGCGAGTACGCGACCATCTTAGGGGTCCCACTAGGAGGGGCCCGGGCCACGAAAAACTTTTGGCGGAAGCTAGTCGACAAGATAGAGAAAAAAATCAACATATACGCCCCACTCGCGAGCAACATGTCAATACACGGTAAAACGAAAATAGCCAACTTCCTCATATACTCTATACCTAGATATTGGCTCCAAACACTAGCGGCCCCTAAGGCATTTCACACAGCCGTCAAAAAAGCCGTAGACAAATTAATGTGGACAAACATGCGCACTGGACGCAGGCTACAATGGATAAAACACCCGGAACTCCCTCTGCGGAACGCGCACGACAAAGGGCCTCATCTAGGGCTGGGACTCCTGGACTGGGACAACCACGTCAGGGCATTGCAAGCCAAATGGATATTGAACTATCTTGATGCACGGCAAGCGCAATGGAAGCAGGTGCTGGACGCATGGTTCTGCCGCACGAACATGGGTAGAGCAGCGGTTCTATCGACGATACCCACAAACAAACTAACAGACGGGATAACAGGCCGGAGTAAACTCCCAGAATTTTGGAAACAAGCGCTGAACAACATACGCAAACTAGAACTCACATCCTTGAAAGTCAGTAGGGAAGGCCTTCTCTCACAACCAATATGGGGCAGCCCAACGCACCCTGGCCCCAGACTTAACCCCACATGGGCGAAACTATGGAACAAACTTGAGTGCAACGCCATACACAATGTGTATCGCGACTATAATGCGACGACACCCTATACTAGAGAGGAATGCGCACAATACCTCAAAAATAACGATACGTACATACACTTCCAAGGGGAATATATCCCAAGGGACAAATTTCTAGAGCCATGGGACACAATAGTAACCTACTCCAAAACAATAATGACGACGCCAAAAACCGCAGACGCGAGAGAAAAACCGCCCCTTCGGCGAGAGGCCGGCGATCATGCCAACCCAGAGGAAACGTCTCCCAAGACGCACATAACGCAGGACGGGGAGTATTACGTCAACATCAAAGGCACATGGTACGAAGCTGAGCTCTCATACCTAGGCACGCCGATAATAGGGGAGAGGGTCACGAGCACCCCCGCAAACTTAGACACCTCTCCGCCGGCAAAATGGGGGGAAGGGTTCAAATCCAATAAGAGACTCGAATACCCGCTAGCGGACGAATACACAATAGACGGCGAAACGCCGCTCGACGCCACCGGAGTGGAACACCTAACCAAAGCCCTCCAACGAACAGACCGCAAAACCAAACGCCTAGCGGGACCGACCAAATGGAAGGAAAAGCTCCAAATACCCGAGGACACATGGGCACACTTAGCCAAGCTCTACACCTCTCCGATGGTGACAGCGAGAGACATGCACCTACACTATAAACACATCGCGCACAGACGAGTGGGCACGTACAACCGATTCCCCGGTAGAGACAGTACATGCCGCATATGCGGAAAAGCAGACGAATCCTCTACGCACCTCGGCGAATGCCGGGGGATAACCAACGTCTTAGCAGTGTTGAATAAACTTGCCAGATTCACACCCAAAGCGGAAAGAAACAGGAGCGAAACTATTATCGATAACCTGTTTATATTCCCTAAGGGGGACGCCCCGAAACCAATATACATACTATACCTAGTAGCATGGAGGTACATCATTACAGACTTCTATAGAATCCACTACGAAGGAGTAGCATTCACGGAAGAATCAATACTGATAAAAACAATAGAACGATTCACTACACTGAGCAAAGCATTACTCTTCGCACGAGAAACCGACTCGGCAAGAACCGCCCAGGCGGGCATGGGTAGACAACCCAAGAAGAGGATAGACTTAAGCGATCTAATCCCCGTATACGACGTGAACGACAAAGGTGGGCTCAAACCCGGCAAGGAACTGGTGGAACTGGCCACCAAGCTGAAAATAGTACACGCCGTTGAGGACCTCAAAAACAACTAAACAAAAACGAACAAGCCATCAAAACGAAGACACAAAGGGACTACAGAGACGCCACGGTCCCGACAAAATCAAGATGAGAAAAGCGAGTCCGGGCGGACGGTCATACCAGGGGCAACGATTCAAAAGGCCTGCCCGGCCCCCGCACTCCGAACCAGGTCTTAGGTAGCGCACCAAGGCCGAACCCCGGAAACCAAAGAAAAAGGAATGAAGGGGGGCAGGGGAAGAGGTGGGGAAAGGGAACTTAAGGGCGGTGTTAGTAGAAACGGGAGATCCCGTCAATAGTAGGTGCGTAGCCCAGAATCTTCAGATGTTTTTTTTTTTTTGTTAATTTACTCAACCACTCTCGCCGCGCACGCGGCTCTGGCTAGACCCACTGCACTCAAACTAAGTTTATCCTTAGTAGTAGTTGCCACATGAGCGGGAGGCGCCTCGTGCTCGTGCCTTTCTTCCCAGGGTCCAATTCCCGCCCGGGCTCCAACTCCCCTCCGGGGGGGGTTTCGATCACCCTCAGACTCTGGCATGAGCTGAGCATTCACCACCCAGACCCGCTAACGCCCTTGCCCCTCGCTCACTCGGGAGCGGTCGGCCCATGTGATGTGACATGATGTGCACTACTCTGCGCCTAGCGTGGTGGGGAGGGCTGGGACAGGGACAATCCTTGTGATGGCTGATGTTGATGGTTGGCGTGACTCGGTTGGGTCACGGCGGTGTGGGAGAGCCGCAGCAGCCTGAATTTTCATGAGTTAAAAAAATGAAGTGAGCATGAGCATGAGCGCCGGCATCGTTTGTTCAAGTGCCACTACAATTGCACTTAAACAATGGGCGTCACAGCCGCGGTAACCCGGCATGAATGTTGCACATGGCTTACGAAACGTGGTTCAATTCTTCAATTCGCCAGCTGAAATGTCAGCGCAGCATGCGCACCGCCAGCCGAGCCGCGCAGTTGTCTCATTTAGCCCAAAATTGTGATGGGAAGCTAAAGTTGGCAGGCCAAAAGCAGGTGCAACGGCTATGGCCACAGCTGTATGCAATCGGCGTGTGCTGCGTCGCATTGTAACAGACCGACGGTCGACCAGCACGCAACGAAGCGAGACTCTGGCGAGGTGGTAAAATGTAAATTGGGTGTACGACTTCAGCTTGGCGCAAAGGGAGGTCCGAGAAGGATGGGGCTGGGGATACGCGGGTAGTAGGCTGTCGGCAGCAAAGCAAAGCAGGCTCACGCATCAAGCGATCCGCATGTCCGGAGTTGGACAGCGTCACGTGAAGGTGACTCCATACGTTTGTGCGAGACGTTTGTTGAACGGCTCAAAAAAGCGAGTCAGGCTGCGACGAAGGGATCTCTCCAAGCTGAGGAAGTGCCGTCGACGTGCGCTTCTAAATTCGCGTTCCCCCAAACGTCTGCCGTCGCTCCGCAACCGTTCGCTTACACCGTCTCGATACCCAGAACGAGCCGAGGCACTCGCCGAACTCTTGCTGGTTTGCCGCGTGGCATTGCTTGCGACCCGTCGTGATCCGCCCGCAACACGAGCCTTGCTAGCGACGCGTGCTTGCGCTGGCAGAACATTGGTCTCAAGGTGGTAGTATGACGCCGGCGGCAGACCAACAAATGCCTCGAAGCGGCGAAGCTGGCCCACAGGATCGCTGCGCATGACCGACGAGGGCAAGACGAGCAGCTGGTCACGGGCAAAGTAACAGCGCCAGGTGTCCAAGTGCTCGGCGTACAGACCACCCTACATATGCATCGCAACGAGAGGGCGTAGATCAGAATCGTTGCACTCATGATGGCGCGATGTGGGTGCATCCTAGTGCACGAGAAGGGGCGCGAACGTGTTGTTTACTTGAATGAGCTCATAGCCACGTCTGGATGGCTTGAACCGCCAAGATTCAGGCGAAGCACGCTTGGACTCTACTAGCTGCCGACCAGTACGATAGGTGCACCGATGGTGCCAGCCACCGAGACTAGAGGCACAACGATCAAATTCATCCAACCCCTCCGCAAGAGTCTACGTAGGCAAGCATGCCTGAGCGTTAGCTAGCCCCGCGTGTGGTCAGTCATCTCGCGCACACGCTTTCCCAAAAGAACGTTGCGTAGCCGTGCACATCATCCTAGTGGCCAATGACCGGACGAGCATAATCTGGGGCCGCTTGCCCAAGTGAGTACGAACCGATGATAGATTGCCTGGAAATCGCCGCATTTGGAAGTAGAAGTAGTGGGAGAATGCGCGCTCCAATGGCTCTCGCACGAGGGAAATGAGCCGAGCCCTTGTGCCAAATAGCGCCCACGCATCCGCCGCGGCTGCGGGAGAGTCGTCTCTCCACGCATATGCCGGGCTTGCCTGATGGTTTGCATGGCAATACGAGGGTCGAGGCTCAGCAAGCCGTCCCTGTGGGAAAATTATAGATGGCCTGCCTGCCTTCTGACTTGCATTCGTGGGGTCTTTTAGTCTGGAAAAGTCGCGCGTACGAGGCAGAACGCTGATCGCACTCACCTCGCCACGCTCGCAATAGTCACACGCCTCGAAGCGGTCGAGCGCCTCCTTCAAACCGCGACCGGAGCCTGCCGGCAGGGCGAAGGCCGCCGACTAAAGAACACGGCATGATGTGTGCTAGTGTCTAGCCGGCTATTCCGTTCCCCGAGACGGAGATTGGCCAATATGGCCAGTGCTCACCAAGGTACGACGTCTCCTTGCCGCGCGCCATCCTGACAAGCGGATGCTGCTGCACATACTTGAAGAAAGCGGTGGACGCCGTCTTAGTGAAGCCGATGAGCAGGAAGGTGGGCAGACACCGCAGCCCGACGCCTGCATAGCAGCAGGAGAGACGGCCCTCTTGTGACGTTTTCTGGCCTCGCTCATGGCTCTGAGTCGCCGGGAGAGAGAGCCGAGAGAGATCAGTCCCACCCTCTCTCTGCTTCTGCGTCTCTCTCGCCCTCCCTCTCTCTCTCCCTCTCCCCCCCTTCCCCCCTTCTCGTTGCGGTTGGACGGGTGATGGGCGCACCCTCCACCTCGTAGCAGCAGCCTCGTGCCGCCTCCGCCTGCCGCGCCCGCGCCGACCAGTTGAAGCGCTCCACCGGCAGTGCCGAGCAGTGCGCCATCGCCGCCGCCGCCGCCCCCTCTCCCGCCCCCTTTCCCGCCATCTCTCTCCCTCTCCCTACTTCTTTAAACTCTATTGCTCTTTGAATGTCTTCTCTGACCCTGAGAGCGCGGCATCGACAATACGATCAGTTCACAGAGACAGAGATTCCCGCGGAAACTCGTTTCCACGTACTTTAGAGACCCTCAAAGGGAAATGGAGATGGAGATAAATCGCACAACTATAAAGGTACAACTTCCTCACTCCCCGTGACTCTTACCTTAAGGACAAACGAACAAATTCGGCGTGCAATGCGGCGGAGCTTCGAGACAACTCATTGGTAAAAACAAAATTCACTCAATTTTCTTCACACAACGCATGATGGAGACACCGCATCCGCATAGAGTATACAAAATACTCTGGATGCGACATTACCACCTCTCCACCTGCCTTGCGGCTCGTCCCCTCGTGCTCTACCTAGGGGCTGGGTGTAGTAGATTTCCAGTAACAGACGGTGTGTACCGGTCCCCGATGGCTTAGCTCAGGTGTCGTTCCGTCAATTGTCCTTCCTTCTTCGCCATCGGGCTACCGGTTTTTCGTTTTTCTTCTTCGCGACGGGGGCCGGGCACCTGATGTCCAGTGTGTCTGTGGGTGATGATCGGGTGAGAGGCGGTCCGCATCGTGGGCGCGTGCGTTTAGGCTAGCCGCTCGACTATGTCGAGCGCTTGTGCTATCAACTTCAGGTTCGCACTCATGATTAGGTTCCCTTTGTTGTTGGATGTAAAGACGGGGGCACTGAGGTCCCGTGGCCCGACTTATCATGTAAACAGGTGCGGGACTTACCTATTTTTCGGTGGGCGGAGCTCTCGCTCCGCCCACCCCCTTCTCCGCGCTCTCTCTCCTCTCTCCTGCGACACGCGCGATGGCGCGATGGCGTGCCTGCGACAGGCCAGCAGCTGCCTGCTGGCGACCCCTGGAGGCTCCTGGAGGCCAGCTCAGGGGGCAGAGGAGGCTGGGGCTGGGCCCTGGTCTCCCCTGCCTCTCCCTCGCTGGCGTTCCTGAGCCTCAGGGGCCCCCAATCTGCACCTGTCTACCTGTCGACCAGGGGGGGAGGGGGGGTTGGAGCGATGGGCTGGCCACGAGGGGCCAGGACGAGCGAATCAGGCGAGCCTGTCCGTGGGAGAGTGGATCAGCAGGGCAGTGGCCTCCTGGGGAGGATGGGTGGTTCCTCCCCAACGGCAGGGGAGGAGTGGAGAGAGAGGGGGGCTCGTGCCCCCCCATGGGCGAACCAAGTATAAACTTAGTTGGCGAATTATTAGTTGTAGGTAGCAAAATATTTGAGGCATTGATAAGAGCAGCTGGAGCACTCTTCCAACCCCGCTCTTTCACCCTTCTTGAAACCCCGCAATGACTTCTAAGGATTACGAATTAATAGTTGTAGGTAGCAAAATATTTGAGGCATTGATCATGTTGTCCTTATAGTTTGGGAGCTCGCTCGTCGATACAGCATGAGGATGGGCAACGGGCTACGCGCCGAGATGGGGCTCAACCATGATAATTGTGAACGGCGTTCCGGCAAGCACCTCGGGACCGGCAAGCACCTTCAGATGGGTGAGCGGCGGGAAAAGGATCTCCTCCTCGCGCGGGAAAACTGAGATCCAGGAGAGCTGGGCGCCGAGCTGCATAAAAGATTCGACAACGATCTTGAAGAGGACGGAGCGTTCTCCTTGCTGCGCGTACCGCACAGCAACGCGCACGTCCCTCGTGGTCGACATGGGCGCCATCTCGGTGCCGCCGTTATTGCAAAATTCGTCAGGAAGGTTCACGCCGCCCATCCCGCGCCACAACGTCGCCTTGATCTTCTTCTTTGAGTCGAGTGCACGTAGCATCTTGATGGCCTCGGCGATGTAAAAGATGGTGGTGGGGAACTTGTGCTCCGCGGACATGGTGAGTGGCTCCACCAGATCACCATTCTCGAGCTGCTTGAAGGTCCGCAGCGGGTTGTTGAGGGAGCGAAATGCGGGCGTCGTATAGAGGCGCAGGGCGAGCACGTGCTCCTTCCTCAGTTGCGCGAGCTTGGCGTGGGTCTTCTCGCAAAAGTCGGCGAGGGTCTCGCCAGTGCGGCCGGCGTCTCGCTCGCCGCCGTCGCACGAGTAGCCAAACATGTTGTTGCGCTCAAGCAGGAGGGTCTCTGGCTCCGCCTTGCCCCGATAGACGTAGTTGAACCAGTGACGGTCATCATCTGTGCCATGCGTCTCGAACTCCTTCCGAATCTGCTCCACTGGATTGTCATGGCGCACCCTCAGCGTCTCGAGCCGGTCAGCCTCATCCACACCCCGGAACAAGTACGCATCGAGGCCCATGGCGGCGATCTTGTTGTCGCCGGTGAAGAGGTCGCGCACGTTGCACTCGTGCTTGCTCTGGTTCTCGGCGCGCCTGTCCTTTTTCTTCTGCCCTTGCTGCTCGACCGCCCGCTCGATAGCCGAGCGCTCGTCCTGTGTCAGGATCTGCTTGGCGCCTGCTCGGCCGCGTACCCTTACGAGCACATCCACATTGAGTAGGAGGAAGGCCGCGCCCCAGACCCACCAGAAGATTTCGTACTCGGTAAAGCCATTTCCGCACATCCGTCGCGGCAAGGCGCATGCGGATGGTGAGATATAGCGGTAACCGAACCCTGTATCGCCGTTGGCGCCGATGGGCGGATGAAGCGAATAGGCCTGCGCGGGGTCGGGCAGCTGTGTCTGAGCGCCTCTTCGAGCAAGTGCTTGCGCACTCTGGCGCTTTGCTCATCGCGCACTGCAGAGCATGTGGGTGGGGAGGGGCGGGGTTGCACCTGGGTGAGCATTGGGAAGACGGAAATCATCCAAATGACCATTAGGAGGGCTATGAGTGTAGCCACCAGCACAAGCGCCAGCGCCACAACCAAGTGCGGCGAGCGCGTGAATACGGTCAGGTCGTACTGGCCATCGTCCTCTCCATTCGCGCCCTTGGTGTAGGAGATACGGCCGGCGTGGAAGAGAGGGAAAAAGACGAAGAGGTAGGTGACCGTCAGGTGCACGTTCACCGCCCAGCTCGACAAACCATGATGCTCAAGGATCGGGTAGATGTAGGCATACTTGCACGCGGCCTGCCACGAGGTGAACACGCACAGCTCGGTCGCATTCGCCGGGCAGCCGATCGACGTGAGTGCCTCAGCCCAGCTGTCCTTCGACGCGCATGAGATGGCGCTCGTTTGCACAAGCTGCCGGGCCCCCCTGACCGAAAAGGCTGCCACACTGCACGAGGACACGTTCGACGCACACAGAGGGTCATCGAGGACCGAGTCGTACGTCGGTGGCGGCTGCGTGGACAAGCCGATCGCAAAGGCAAGGACCGACCACACAAATTGGAAGAGAAGCACCATCGCCGCGCCGGGGACGCGCGCGATCAGCCACGTGTAGTACCGCTTCCCACCACCCTGGTATGTGTAGACGTTGTACACGAGCCGCTTCATGTAGTAGATGAACACGGGTGGAATCGTGATGCTTGCGCTGGCAGACCAGACCCATGGGAGGCCAAAGAACCAACACATCGGCAAGAGGAGCCCGATGTTGAGCACGAGCTCCACCACATCGAGCTTAGAGAAGTATCGGATGGTCCGTCCGCGGTGGTTGGCCTGTATGAAGAGCGAGAGCTGCCAGCAGACGACGACGGTGCAGCAGAGGTTGAGTGCGAAGGACGTGCCTGCTGTCGTCTTAGCCACACGCACCGGCCTCGACACGTGCAGGTACTCGACCGTCTCCACCTCGTTGACGAGCATTGTCACGATGAGAAGTGGGAAGATGGAGAAGAAGAGAAGCCGCAGGCCGGTGCGGGCGATCTGGGCACGGAGCGAGGGAGGACGGGAGAGCTCGTCGTCGTCGTCGTCGGCCACAGAACGAGGCTCCATGCGTCTTGTAGCCAGCACGCCACGCAGGCGCAGAGAGGATCGAGGGAGATCTGAGTCGGATGGGGCGACTGTCGCCATCGTGCGCTCTCCTCTCTCTCCCTCCCTCTCTCTCTCTCTCTCCCCCCTCTCTCTCTCTCTCTCGCTCTCTCCCCCCCCCCCAACCTCCCATCCCCTCACTAGTATGCCCCACCCCCTTCTATTTACTTTACAGTGTATCTGTGTTGGTGAAGTTCTTCTTCTCCAGTCGTTCCTGTTGTCTTTCCTTCCCCACATGGAGAGATCCTCGATAGCACAGAAGAGGAAGGAAGTTCTTTTCTGTGGGGGGGGCCGCGGGGGGGGGGGTGATGAAGGGGTGCACGGTGAGAGAGAGAGAGAGAGAGAGAGAGAGAGAGAGAGAGAGAGAGAGAGAGAGAGAGAGAGAGAGAGAGAGAGAGAGAGAGAGAGAGAGAGAGAGAGAGAGAGAGAGATGGAGAGAGAGAGAGAGAGAGAGAGAGAGAGAGAGACAGAGAGAGAGAGAGAGAACGAATGAGCAGGAGGGAAAAGAGGAAGGAAGTTCTCTTCTGCCCCAATCTGTTGTCCCTCTCTCTCCTCTCTCACTCTCTCTCGCTTCCTACTGCTAAATGATGTTCTCCGCCGCCCGGCCCGCGAAGAAATAGGGAAGGGAAGGGAAGAGAGGGGGAAAGAAGGGAAGAGGGAAGGGGGTGGGGGTGGGTGGGGGGGAGGGAAGAGGGAGAGGAAGTTTTAAATCAATGAAGAGGAAGTCTCTCTCACTTCTCGTCGCCGCCGTTGCGCTCTCGAAACCGTCGCGTCCGTTTCATACAGCGGCGGCGGCGGCGGGGGGGGGGACGACGACCCCGATCTTTAACCCTAGTGGTAGGGTTGGGGGGTTCGGCGGCTTGTGGCTTGTGCTTGTGCTGCTTTAACCCTAGTAGGTGCCTAGTCCGCTAGGCGGACGGTCGGGACGTTTTTAGTTTTTAGTACATATTGCTATATTGGGAGCCCCTAAGGGCACTAGGAGGGCCCTAGGGGGCCTCCTGATGTGAAATGGGACCCCTCCCAGGCCTGGTTAGATCTCCCAATCATAAATTCGTCAATGGTGCTTGGTTTTAGAAGCGCGGGAGAACGTTGCCACGAAAGGTTGGCGCGAGCCGGCAAGGCGGTTCCTGTGGCCCGCAGAAGGCCGTCCGTGTGTCACCCCAAAAGGGAGTGTGTGGCTATGCTCAGTGTGCTGTGGCGAAACCAAAGCGGAAAGCGGCCCCAGTTCAAATGTTTGGCCTGTCGTGCAGGAGTGGGCGCTTATTACCACATTCCTTGTTTTTTTGCGTGTCACCGATGTCTTCTAGAGTAGTCGGGGGTTTTTGGCTGTTTTTGGCTGTTTTTACATTTTCGCCGTTTTCGCCGCTCTGAAAATGCATTGTAACCTTTTGTACTCAAGTCATGCTGCTTAGGGGGTTCTATCCTGCCTATATGCAGGCAACCCAGCCAAAAATATGACTGCTCTGCCTCCTGCATCACCCGAATGTAGGCACCTAAATTCCGGTTTATAGGCACCTACTAGGGTTAACTCCTTACCGCCGGCCCGCAGCGCCAATTTTGGCGCTTCGGATTTGATCTTTTGCGGCTTGTGCGGGAGGAGGAACTGCGTGTAAGAGATAAGTGAGAGGGCACGAGCGAACAGAAGGTGGAACATATTTTCTGGGTGTGTCGCCCCCCCCCCCCCCCCACCCCCACCGCCCCCGGCGCGCGCCGCGGGACAGCGATGCCCCTCGGTGTCGGTGTCCCTGTGACGAATTGGGATGGCCCATAGGGCCTGAGGGCAATGAGGAAGGAGGCAGACCGGCGGCAGGCGCGGCGGAGGAGACGACTTCGGAGACGCTGACGGGCTGAGGCCCGTCAGCAGAGGAAGGCGGGCAGGCGGGCTTGAGCGAGGGCGAGGACGGCGGCGAGAGCGACATCGAGCGAGAGGCGAGAGGCGAGGGTGAGTGAGAGGAGGGCTGTGTTGGCAGGGGCTGGTGAGGCAAGGAGAGTTTGTAGGGTACGAGTGTTACGAGAGCGAGAGCGACGAGAGCGAGAGCGACGGATGACGACTGACGACAAGACGTCGGATCCAACGATGCTGCGACACCGACTCACGAACACACTAGAATCATTCACCCAAACCAAGCAAAACATGAAATAACCGAGACCCCACATCGCCGGTAACTCAAACACGTCGCGAGAGACAGAGAGAGAGAGCGAGAGAGAGAGAGAATCCGCAGCGACGGTCGGAGCGTGTCTTCGCTTTGGATTTTCCCACCAAGGCGGAAAGTCGAAGAGGAACGTTATGTCGCGCAACCACGGCGATCACATTGGATACAGATCGCAGCGAGGTATCCTTGCAATCGAAGAAATCTTGCTGTTGAGCGTGGACCTTCTAGACGTTTCTATCGAGCAACCCCGAGTAGCAACCAAGGGAGGAGAAAACCAAAAACCAACGGGACCAAGGGCTTCCATGCAACTTGCATCAAGGGGAAAGATAACCCAAAACCAAAGCAGCGAATCTAAATCAATCTCCAAGGGGAGATGGCAAACCAAGGACCAAGGAGAAAGATTCCCTCACCCAAGCAGCGAACCTAAATCGATCTCCGAGGGGAGATGGCAAACCAAACCTGATTGCCCCCAGAAGCAGGTAAAGAAACGCGGGGAGATAGCGAATTAAACCTTTTGCGAGGCGCCTGGGAGGAAGAAAGGTGGGGAAACTTCCCTTCTCTTCGAGAGAAAGAGAGAGGGCGCTCCACAACCCTAGATCCTAGGCGTCCACGCGAAGTTTTTGACCGAGAACGAGAACGAGAGAATTATAACGATAAATACCGAACGAAGAGGAGAGAGAAGCCTAACGAGCGTCGATTCGCGAATGCGACACCCCCCTGCTAGGATCGAGCGTCCCGCGAGGGAAAGAAGAGAACCTAACGGATAGCGGAGAGTTCCATCCAGGCAAGATGGCCGAGCAATACGCAATACCTAACGAGACCGAATGGGCGAGGAGCGAACGAAGAATGAAACAATAAATTCGAATGGAGAGCCACGCTCCAAACGCCGAACCAGGACGGAAGACGTGACGACCGAGATACGAATAATCGAGGAACGATAAGAATAAGAACGCGGAACGACGAGAAACGAGAGAGTCCAGAACGAGAAACGAAGAAATCGAGAATCGAGAACGGTAAGAACGCGGAACGACAAGAATCGAGAATCGAGAACGAGAAACGAAGAACGGTAAGAACGCGGAACGACGAGAATCGAGAATCGAGAACAAGAAACGAGGAACGGTAAGAACGCGCAACGACGAACGACGAACGATGAACTATAAGAGTAGTGCGCGACGATCGAAGAGACAGGAAGTACTGCACCCGTCCGGACGGTGAGGTGTAGAATCGGCGGCCGGCGCGGCAGACCGCAGGACTCAACGCTGCAACCCATCCTCTTCTCTCTTTTACGAGAGTTTTACCTGGATGTTTGGGCGGTGTGGCGGCACCCAAGTTACAACGCGGCGTCTCCTGTTCTTCGATATATGAGTAGTCGAACGGCCAACGGCAAAAGGCGGCGAGATATCACGACGGGCTCGGCACGTCACGCGCGAGCTAAACGACGAGGTACGGGGGTCTCCTGACAGAGCGCAACGAAAGGGGAGGGAGATCCATCCTCCGTGGTCGAAAGGGGGGGCGAGCCATACCTCTCTTCCCGCGGGGGGGAACTATTCGGCGGCCGCGGGGGGAAAATTCGGCGACCGTGGGGGGGAACTGGAAAAGAATTCCCGTACGTTCCCGTACCGCGATCAAACGTAAACGACGGCGTTGAGAGATATCTGAGGGGGCGTGACAGTCGCGACTGTCAGAAGAACGCAGAGGGTGTATCGAGCAGAGAGACGAGGGTGCGATCCGATGGCGACAGGCGAGCGAAGGCCTCGGAGCGACAGCGAACGAAGGTAGGCGAGGCAAGGGCAGCGTGCGCAAATGCGTGGGAGCCAAACCACGGGGAACCGCGCGACGATCCCGACGAGTACCACCACTGCCCGAGGACGAAGACCGCGTGCTGCGGCCGCATCATTGGACCTGCAGGGTTGGCAACAGACGGGCGGGCTGAGACGGGCAAATGGGAGACATGAGCAATGGGGCCACTGTGCGAGGACGGTGCGAGACGAGGCGAGCGGCGCGGGGCCTGATGATCCGAGCCGGTGGTCTCGGATCCCACGGGAGCTTCGATCGCGTGCGACGTCGGCGGGGCTGAGACGGTCTGAGATTGTGATTCTGCAGCCCGCTTTCTCATCTGAGGCTTACGAAGAGGAGGGAAGGGGTGAGCATCATCATAGGCGGTGACGAGCGACTCGCAGCGGCGAAGCAATTCGGCTAGCGGCTCCCATGTGGCCGCAGCTTTCGCGTAGCCACGCCATTTGACGAGGTACTGTCTGGAATCGCCTCGACCCTTGCGGTCAAGAAGTGCATCAACCAGATACTCGTCTGCTTGGACGGGATCTTCATCTGTGAGGGTATAGTAGGGACGGAGGTTAGTCACATGCACCTCCTCGGAGAGGAGGCGATTTTCTTGGTCGCGTAGTCGGTAGCGGCCAGCGCCAAGCGCCTCGGCAATGCGATATGGTCCGCTGTAGTGGTAGAGGAGCTTGTTGCGGAGTCCTGGAATCTTGCGAACCACCCTATCACCTGGAGCGAATTGGATGGGGGGAGAGTGAGTGCGTAGCGTGTCAGCGAGTGCGTCGGCTTGAGACTCTAAAGTTGCATCATAAGCCGCGGCCCACGCCGCCTTTAAACGACAATGCATTTTCCAAGCGTACGAGCGAATTTCCTGAGGTAACTCGGGAGATGGACCAGTCTCAGATGGATCAGAAAGCTGGGCAGGCAGGCGAAGCTCACGGCCATAGAGCAAGGCAGCAGGCGACATGCGGGTTATGCGATTGGCGGAAGCGCGCATGCTCATTAAAAAGAACGGGAGATGATCGACCCAATGACCGCCGCCTTCATCGGTAGCACGAGCCATGTTGATCAAGGTCTGCTGAGCTCGTTCCACCAGGCCCACACTCTCGTGATGATGAGGTGTGCTTGGCCGCAAGTCGGTGCCGGTGCGCTCGAGGATGATCGAGGTAAGTTGACTAGCAAGGTTGCTGCCGGAGTCCGAGCGGAGTTGCCTTGGTACTCCGTGCCGAGAAACGACGTACGACATGAAGGCGTGAAGAGCGTCGGCACTCGAGGGGTCGCCGTTGTGAGGGGCCGCCTCGATCCAACGAGTGAGCGAGTCCACGAAAACGAGGAGCTTGTCGAAGCCTCGAGAGCCCTTGATGAAGTCGTGCGTAGGAGCCATCGAGACGACGTCGCAGAAGACGATGTCGAACGGATAGGCGCCGACCTGCGGTCCCTTGGGGTCTGCGAGGTGGCGGAAGGGTGGCTTAGCTAAAGTGCACTCGTGGCATTGGCGAACGTGCTCAGAGACGTCTGCGTTCATGCCAGGCCAAAAATATCGGTCTCGTAGAAGGCGCGCCATTCGGTTGTCGCCGAGGTGGCACAGGTGGTCGTGAAAGGCTTCGAGGTAGGCGCGGCGCATCGTCTTCGGCACGTAGAGGCAGAGCTTCTCGCCGTCTCTCGCCGGCACTCGTCGGTAGAGTAGTCCAGATCGCAACAGGCATCGAGAAGATTCGCGACTAAGCCAACGCAAGCGACGATGGTCGAGGTCGGGGTTATGAGGAGCGGAAGAGAGAAAGCGGATGAGGTCGTGGCAGTCGGGGTCCTCGGCCTGTGCCTCTTTGAGCGCCTCGGCGTTAGGTGTACCGACGTCGAGGTAGGAGAGGTTGATAGAATCCCTGGTCGTAGAGGACATCCTGGACGATCGTTCGTCAGCTTGCAGACTGGATGCCGTGGTGGTACGAGAACGAGAGGCGGCGACGGCTGGCGACTGATTATTCGATGCCGTGGTGGAGCGAGAGTTAGGGACGACGGCGGCTAGCAGCTGCCCACCCCCCTGCTTAGGAGCGGACGTCTCCGACGTCCCATCGTCTGCAGCCACCAAGCGTGACACGCCATCCGCGTCTTTGTGATTAGCGCCCGGCTTGTGCTCGACGGTGAAGCGATACTCGGACAACTTGAGCGCCCAGCGCATCAGACGCGACGCCGGCCCACCCTGGACGGTGTCCTTCATGGTGTGCAACCAACGGAGAGCTTGGTGATCGATGACGAGGCGGAAGTGCCGGCCCCAAAGGTACGGTCGCCAAGTGCGAATGCTTTCCAAGGCAGCAAGAAGCTCCACCTCGGTGGTGGTCCAATGACGCTCCGCGGCGGTGAGGCGGCGACCGTAATACGCAACGACATGCTCGTGTCCGTGGTCGTCAACCTGCGACAGGATTCCGCCGATACCCAGGGTACTGGCCGCGTCCGTTTTGACGATGAACTCCTTGTCGTGACGAGGCGCAGCTAACACTGGCGTAGACGTGATGAGCTCGATGAGGCGACGGATCGCTGTCTGGCACTCAGGCGACTGAGAGACGGTAGCCACGTCGACGCCCGTACGAGTAAGGTCGGTGAGAGGGGCCGCGACGTGCGCGAAGCCCTTGATGAACCGACGGTAGTACGAACAAAGGCCGAGAAACGAGCGAACCTTTTCGAGCGAATCGATGTGACGCGGATCGATCGAGCGTACCGCCTCGACTTTCTTGGGGTCCATCTCGAGACCACGACGAGACACGACGTGCCCGAGGTATTCGCCCTTGATAGCGAACAAGATGCACTTGGAGGCCTTGCATGAGAGACCAGCCCATCGGAGACGCTCGAGAACGAGATCGAGACGGTGAAGCATTTGCTCGAAGGAGGTGTCGATGCGTTCCTCAAGCGTGCTGCCTGTGCCTGTCGACCAAATTCCGATGTCGTCCAGGTACGGCATGCAAATCTCCCACGCGAGGCCCTGGAGCACCGCATCCATGAGACGACACATGTAGGAAGGGCCGGATTGGACGCCGAACGGGAGGTAGTTGAACTCGTACTTCTGGCGATGGGTGCAGAACGCCGTGATGGGTTTGTCCTCCTCCTTGATAGGCAGACACCAGAAGCCGGAGGCGAGATCGAGCAGGCAGAGAAACAAAGAATCTCGAGAGCCTTGGCCGCGAGATAGACGATCGATAGCTTCGACGGTGAGCGGGAGAGGACTATCCGAGATACGAAGCTTCGAGTTCGTGTCGCGATAATCGACGCAGAAGCGAACGGATCCGTCCTTCTTGCCGACGAGGACGACCCGCGAAGCCCATGGCGAATTGGACTTACGAATGATGCCTGCCGCCTCCATCTCGGCGACGTGCTTGTCGACGATGGCACGGCCCTCGTCGCCCATCTTGGACGGAGCGTGCCGGTGGGCTGTAGCACCGGGGAGGAGAGGCAGCTCGACCTCCATGACGTGCGTGTGCCGAGGGTTCTTCGGGTCGAGAGCGAACGCGTCGATATGCCGTGCCAGCAGGCAGCGTACGCGCTGCCTCTGGGACGGCGACAATTGCTTGTCGGGATCGATGGTGATAGCGTCGAGGAGCGCGCGCTGTGCCTCAGTGAGCGAGGACTCGGGGTCGTCCCTATCGCCGGCGACCGTCGGCCGAGCCTCGTGCAACTTGTACTCGATGTAGGCTGACGCCACCGGCGAGTACGCAGGAAGGGTTACAGGACGTGGTGCCAGGTTCCAGACCGTGATCAGCACCTCCCCCTCCGGAGTTGGAGTTTCGACGCTAGTGGCGACCATTGGAGGAGAATCGAGGCCGTCACGGGGTGGTAGACGGTCGACGAGGATGGCGGAGTCGGGGTAGTTTTCGATGATCTCCAGCGGCAGGCGAACGGAGAACGTACCCCTCGATCGCGAGGGGATAGTGATAGGCTGCCTGGTGTACAGAGCGAACTCTTTCGACGCAACGGCCGACGTAGAGACGTCGGCGAAGAATGGCTCAATTTCGACGGCGGCAGACGAACGGTTAGGAGACGAAGGTGGACTGCGAGTGAAGTCGAGACGAGGGGGCGGCTCAAGCTCGGGATCGAGAGGGGGCAATGGAACCGAAGTCGACATTGCCGGCGGCGACTCGCCGTGAGCCTGGCGGGATGAAACGTTGTCCGAGATAGGAACGAGCGACGACTCCTCTGCCCGTGGCGAGTCGGCGGGGATCACGGCGACAAGCGGTGCAGAGGAGAGACGAGGGCGAGTGGAGACGAGGGACGGAACGCGACGATTGTTGACCATAAGGGTCAAGCGGCTATCACGCCCAGCATCCGGCGACAGTTCGATACAGGCGGCGTATGCTTCCAGGAAATCGTTTCCCAGGAGAAGCATAGGTGCGCCTTCGACGACGAGGAAACGGTGTCGGAATTCGACACCGGAGAGAGAGAAGACCAACGTGGCGTAGCCGCGGGTACGGAGGGGGTTACCATCCGGTCCGACAACGGCAGGTCGGTCCGAAGCGTGTTCGAGCAAGACGCAAGCGTCGCGGGGCAATGTGGCCAACAGCTCGGTGGTTACAACCGAGGGACCGGCTCCCGTGTCGGCTAGAGTCTTGTTGACGGCGAGGGCGGAATCGACAATATAACGAGTAGGGCCCGTGGCGGAGTGACGGCAAACGATGAGATCGCGAACGTACAGGCAGTGGCGGGGGTATAGGCTTGGCGGCGTGTCGGAGACAAGCCTCGCCGGTACCTCCCTGGTCAAAGAAGCGACGACAGCAGGCTGGTTGAGAGCAGGTGTGAAACCCGAGGGAACGAAGGCGGCGTGCCGCTGCCTATGGTCGGCAATGACGTCAGCAACGGAGCGGCGAGCAGGGCGATCGAGCGGAGGCAGCGGTGGGTGCGAGTCCGGCAGGGCACCCAAGCCTAGGCGACATGGCGGCGTAGGGAGAAGAGCGAGGCGTTCCTGGTCCGACCAGGTAAGACGCAAGGCAGCATGCCAGCCCTCTGGCATGAACGTGTCCGGAAAGGAAACGGAGGCACACGTCTCCAAGAGAGGAGGCATTGGAACGAACGGCAATGAGGACGAGGGAGAGGGAGAGGGAGCAAGGATCGGCAACGCCTCCTCCTCTACCGCGGACGAGTGAAGGCGGACTTCCGCATCGAGCGCCGAAGCCAGCGATGGAGACAATGGCAACCAGGCATACGAGATCAAGCCTTGCGCACCGCGCACCGCCGTCCATATACGCCAGCGGTTGCGGACCCTGCGAATCATTCGAGCTGGACGGGCGGGCAACAACGACGAGCGGGGCGATCCTAGCCACGGCCGCCACTCCATATCAATCGCGGCGACACTCGAAACATTCGAAGGCTCGGAACTGGAACTGGAACCAGCCTGAGCCACTTGGCTGGATTGTCGATCGCGCGCTAGAGATAGGAGAGAGGCGGCGGACGTGGCCGGACGAGAAGGAGTACGGCGACAATAGTCCAAAACGACGGGCATCCACTGCATCGCCATCGCACCGGCGATGCCCACGTAGGTGCGGCTGCGCATCGAGCCGCGATGAGGGGACATGGGAAGGTTTGCCATTGCGTGCTGGCGACCAGGAACAATGCAAGTCGGCATGAGCGGAGGAAGGTTGGGCGAAAGGTAGAGTCCCGTAGCCTTAGTGTGCCCCGTTCCATGTTGCCATGGATGGACATATTGCGTAGCTTCGAGACCCCCGAGTAGAGACTTAGCGTAGTGGTGCATTTTCGGGTTCTCCACCGCTAGAAACGGAGCCCTGGCGTTCAGGCGACGGCGGAATTGCTTTGCGGCGGAGATCGTATCGGACATGCGCTGCGGGTTGGAGTGGATCCACCTTAAGCCAGCGTTCGAGAGATAGGTACACGGCGGGTGCGCGATAATCAAGTCCCATCCGAGGTCTTGGACGAGATCCGCGTCCCCTTCGAAGTGCGGAACGTAGTCGACGTCGGACGGAAACAAATCGCACGTCGCCACATCAGCGCCAGCAAGCAAAAACATGGACGAGACTACTCCACTCGTCTCGCCGATAATCAAGACGCGAGGAGGCGAGATGCCGTCGGTCTGCACGGCCTCGACGTCACGCCTTACGTCTCTGAGTGTGACACAAATTTCGTCGAAGTGGATAGGTAGCACCTGAGCTGGAGACTCAGGCGATCGGCTAGGGCGCAGAACAAGCTGCGCCGCCTCGGCAATATCTTTCGGCATTACGTGCGCGGCACCGTGAGCGGCGGCGCGTTGGAAAGCGAGATCGATAACGTACGAGAGGGTCTCGCCCTCCTTCAAGGAAGGGCGAGTGCGCGCGAGATGTATGAGCAAATCTTCAGCGGCCGGAACCAAAGTCAGGCACACTGAAAGCTGACAAAGCGGAACGACAGCGGAAACGGAAACGGGACTGCGAGTGACCGGAATGGACGGAGACGCGGCGGCCAAGGTGCGAACCATCTGAAAAGAACGGGACACGACGGCCGGAAGAGAGTCGGACGAGAATAGAGCGGGTCGAGAACGGAACAATCGGCGGAATGCGCGTTGCACGACGGAGGGTATGTTGGCGAACACCCCTTCGTCAGCTAAGGAAGATTCATCAAACAAGCTAGTCGGTAGCGGTCGCCAACCCAATCGGGTTGGTGCAACCATCGTAGGCGGCGCGAGCCAACGGCGAACAGCGAGGGTGTAGGCCACCGTCCATCCGGAGGGGCTAACCTCGCTAGCACGGCCAAGGCAGCTTAAAGGCGAGTCTCGAGGGAACGAATTGGCCAGTCCATCCAAGATTTGACTGGCGACAGCAGACGGATCGGCAGCGACGGAGCTCAAGGCAAGAATTAGCGTTGAGCGCTCGAAATCGAGAGCATTGAACGAATGATTCGAGAACGACGAGAGCGACGAAGGAGGTAGCGAACGAACGGCGAGAGAGAACGGAACTCCCGGAGTCGAATCGTCCCCACCATATATGAGCAGATGAGGGTGACTCCGGATCGATTGAACGACTGAAACGAAAACGCGAACTTCGGGAACGACGGGATCGCAACCTAGGGTAGTATCCCCAGGTTGGAACGACAACAAGAAGGCTTTGCTCAGCCGTCCGAGGGACGGCGAGCTCGTAGATCGGAGAGGCGAAACGTTAGAGGTACGAAATGAAACGCGAACGGGAGTGACAGAAGTATCGAGAAGCGAAAGGGGTGGCGGTCCAGGCCGCCGAGGAATTGAGAAGTCAACGAAGCATATGGCGGCGGCCTCGCCTATTCCCTAACGGCGGTTGCGGCCGAGGACGACGAGACGACGAAGGTAGGCGCGGTGGGCGTCGGGGATCTCCGGCTCGCCCTCGCAAAGGAAGCGAATGAACGGCTGGCAGTAGTACGGCGAATGGGCGCCATCGCCTGTCCCATATCGCCAATTGTCGGGGTGGTCGGGACGGGCCGTATCGTGATCGGGAGGAGCGGGGCGGAAGGCACAATAGGCACAGCCGGTGGCTGTGGTCCATACACCGCCCTCAGACGTAGGGCGCTGCGTGCGGGGCACCTTCATAGACGCGTCGGTCGGACGGGCCCTGGCGAATGAAGCAGCCAGGTCAGCGTGCCCACAGTAGCGTGACATCGGGTCGAAATCTACCTTAGCATTACGCCAAGATTCCAAATCCCATTTGGCGCCCTCGGGATGGCCGAGGTTGTCCGAAGGCGGCGCGCAGCGGCGGCTCTTTTGCGATGGCGGTGTGTCGAGAGGTGGGAGTCCACCCTCCAACTTGGGAGGCGGCTCCCTGGTGTGGTCGGTGCGTCCCTGGTGGGACCGATCTCCATTGCGATTATTTCGAGTATCGGAGCCGCGGCCGCTTCCTGAGGTAGCGGCCGAGGGTTTGTCGCTTTTGTCCGGAGCTGGCTTCGAGGAACCCAGGCGGTCCTTAACCATCCGGACGACGTCGTCGATGTGGGCGATTGTGAGCGGACCGTCCGCCTGCTTGCTGCTCCGCGAAGCCTCAGCACGTGCCTGCTCCGCTGGAGCCAGCACCATGCGCGCGATCGAGATGCAAGACAGCGAGTAATGCGGCGCGTCTCCGGCGGCAACCGCCTCTATGCCTCGCTTCCACGCTTTGAGGAACTCGAACGAGTTCTCCGCTCCCCGTGCGCGGTCGCTTTCGTCGGCTTTGACGCAGGCGTCGAATCTCTCGTTGATTTCGTGCGTGAAGGCAAGGAACTTGAAGACGTTAGCTGCCGTCACCGTCGGGTCATTCATTTTGCGAACGAAGGCGTCGGTCACGCGAGTGGCCAGAGTCACTAAGTCCTCGCCCTCCGAGCGCGTGGTGCAACGGTCCCATTCCGCGGACGCAGTCTCTTTGGCGAAACCTTTTGCCCCGGCGGCGAATGATTGGTCGCACTTTGCGATCAGCACGTCGGCATGCAAGCACGGGTTAGCGCAGAGAACCGAGTCCCTAACCGCATCGAGAACATAGGCCATGATGCGAGGATGGCCCTTCTTTGGATCGCGAGCGGCGAGGAGGAGGCCATTGAGAGCGTCCTGCCAGTCCACGCCCGAGGTGAGTGAGCCCTCGAGTGCGCGGATCAGTTGCATTCGAAATCCGTCCCAGGAAGCAGCAGCCTTGTTCGGATCGGTAGAGCGAAGGTCGGCGGGGAAGCGTAGCGACTGCAGGCTCTCGAGGCTAGACTTAGCATCGCGAGTGCCGCCCTTAGTGCGGACGAACGTACGAGCGCGCACCCATTTCGTAAGAGTGCGAGTCGTATAGATGATGCGGGCATGCCAGGACTCACCAGAGGGGACCTCACGGGCCGCCATCACCTGGTATTCGAGTGGGGCATTAGCGGAGTCGGAGTAGGCCTTGCCGTGGCGCCCATAGTGTCGTAGCCATTGTTCAAGAATGTCCGGCTCATCAGACAGGGCTGGGTCCGCGGGAGGAGTGGCGTGGCGCTTAGCGTGACGTCGACTCTCCCGGGTACCCTTATGGCCAGACTTAGACTTAGAGGCGTGGGGGCGGAGAGATCGACGAGAGTTAGAGTGTAAACCTTCGGGGGCCATCATAGACGGCCGTCCCTCCCGAGTATTATAGCCTTTGGCGGCGGCGGCATAGTGGCCACCCTTGGCGCGGCGAGGCTTGCGGCGCGAGTCCGTAGACTCGGATGATCCATCGGAATCCGAATCGCTGGTCGACGAGGAGTTAGACGAACGCGAGCTGGAGACCGGAGACGAGGACGAGGAGGACGAAGAGGTAGGGGAGCTGTCGCGGCGGCGGCGGCGGTTCTTCTTCTTGTCCTTACGAGTCTTGTTAGATTTCGATGAGGAGCGAGGGAGCGGCGGTGGCGGAGGCAAAACATTCTCGCCGCCATCATCGGATAGAGGTGGAGGCGGGCTGGCTGCCTGAACTGGTGCAGGAGGGAGTCGGCCTCGTTCAATCGCGTTGGTGACTGCGGCGAGCTGCTGTGAGAACTGTGCGGCCATGGCCTGCATGAGCTCGATATAACGCAGCTCGACGGGGTTGAGCCCCGGTGAAGCCGAAGAAGTTGGCGGCGGGACCGTAGCGGACGGTGGGGAAGGAGAAGGAGAGAGATGAAGAAGGGAGTCGGGCAGCAGACCCGGGGTCTCTTCACCACGAGATAGTCGACTTGGCGCGACCGAAGCGACCGAGAGGCGTTCGAGAGAGGCGCTGTAGGGCTCGTAGGCTGCCTCCGAGTCCGATGGCAGGGGTGGCGGTGCCTCGAGACATGCGCGAGAAGAGGGGAGGAATCCTTCCAGAGGATTATTCTCACCCTGGAAAGACTCGGGCTTGGACCTGCCTCCCATGGACTCCGGCGGCGATGGCGGAGATGATGGCGGAGGCATCGCAGCGAGATCAGAAGGCGAGGCAAGAGAGTGCATCACCTCCCCCTGTGAAGGTGGTGGTGGATGTCCGTCCGGAGAGGAGGAAGGGAACAGGGCAGGCATGATGCCCGACTCTGCAGAGGTTGGGGAGACCCCCATTGAGACGTCCAGCGCGGGACGCACCGAGTAGGATTCTACACCTGACGAATTGGGATGGCCCATAGGGCCTGAGGGCAATGAGGAAGGAGGCAGACCGGCGGCAGGCGCGGCGGAGGAGACGACTTCGGAGACGCTGACGGGCTGAGGCCCGTCAGCAGAGGAAGGCGGGCAGGCGGGCTTGAGCGAGGGCGAGGACGGCGGCGAGAGCGACATCGAGCGAGAGGCGAGAGGCGAGGGTGAGTGAGAGGAGGGCTGTGTTGGCAGGGGCTGGTGAGGCAAGGAGAGTTTGTAGGGTACGAGTGTTACGAGAGCGAGAGCGACGAGAGCGAGAGCGACGGATGACGACTGACGACAAGACGTCGGATCCAACGATGCTGCGACACCGACTCACGAACACACTAGAATCATTCACCCAAACCAAGCAAAACATGAAATAACCGAGACCCCACATCGCCGGTAACTCAAACACGTCGCGAGAGACAGAGAGAGAGAGCGAGAGAGAGAGAGAATCCGCAGCGACGGTCGGAGCGTGTCTTCGCTTTGGATTTTCCCACCAAGGCGGAAAGTCGAAGAGGAACGTTATGTCGCGCAACCACGGCGATCACATTGGATACAGATCGCAGCGAGGTATCCTTGCAATCGAAGAAATCTTGCTGTTGAGCGTGGACCTTCTAGACGTTTCTATCGAGCAACCCCGAGTAGCAACCAAGGGAGGAGAAAACCAAAAACCAACGGGACCAAGGGCTTCCATGCAACTTGCATCAAGGGGAAAGATAACCCAAAACCAAAGCAGCGAATCTAAATCAATCTCCAAGGGGAGATGGCAAACCAAGGACCAAGGAGAAAGATTCCCTCACCCAAGCAGCGAACCTAAATCGATCTCCGAGGGGAGATGGCAAACCAAACCTGATTGCCCCCAGAAGCAGGTAAAGAAACGCGGGGAGATAGCGAATTAAACCTTTTGCGAGGCGCCTGGGAGGAAGAAAAAAAAAACCTTTTAATATTCTCGCCTCCCCCGTGGCACTGACTCGCATATTCGTAGCCACGCCCCCTTCCCTTCCTCACCCTCATTCCCCGCCTTGCGGCAACTCCCCTCGTGCTCCACTTAGGGGCTCGGGATATGTGGGGGGTCCGAGCGGAGCTGTGTGCACTTGTCCTCGGCGGCGTGTTCTCCGCTCCCTCCTGTGCCACTGAGTGACCCGTTTGTTTTTAGAGTTGTTCCATGGCCCCTTGGCTTAGTGCGCGCGGCGTTCCTCTTAGATGACCTATAGTGATCGATCGCGTTCTTGGATGGTAAGTTTCCCCGGGCCGACGCCTCATGTTATGCGAGTCTTTCAGCGAGGCCAA